>APFE031257166.1:0-12734 GCA_000404065.3 Pinus taeda
TGACTCCCAACTAACTTCCTCACATGTGTGGACCTCTCTTAGATGTTAGGTGTTGCACTTCAACCCTTTCCCACCCTTAAGGGTGAAAATAGTCAAACAAAAGAGTGTCTTACTCCTTTTGGCCAACAAACCCCATTCTTTACCACATGTGAGGGTTAAGAAAGGGTCAAAGCATTAGTGCCTTCACTAAAGAGCTCATAAATGTGTACAGATAGCCTCCCAGATTGGAGAGAGAGGAGAGAGAAATGTTGAATTTCCACGATCTTGGGTCTGGGATAGAGTCTTAAAATCTCTGATGCTACCAAATCAAGAATCTCAATGATAATATGCACAGTGGAATATAAACAACAGTAAATCACACATGCATAGACTTCAACCCACTATGGTCTTCCTACGCTGCATCGATGAAGACCAAAATAGGGCACGAAGGGTTGCCACCTATCGCTGCAAGATGTCCATCTCCCACAATGAACATGGACTAGGAGGTCTACCCATCATATGTTGTAGAAGTTTTTCTCCACACACGAGTCTCAGGCTCCACAAACTGCTCCGGGTTGATCAGACCCTTGATCTCAAGAACTGCCTCTCTTGTAACCACCTTTTTCCATCAAGGTATTGCTCACCGGGCTCCAACTTAGACATTATCACGTTGTCCTCCAGTAGACCATAAGTGCCCAATCATGTCCACACTTGGTCTTCTCTCATGCTACCCTCCAATAGTCCACGAGAGACCAAGTCCACAATGTAGCATCTACACATAGTTAGGGAATCCCCACACTAGGAAGATGCGTACACATGGCTGCCCACAGACTAAACCATTATGCCCTTTGCTCCGCAATAAAGGAGCTATTGCACAAATTTGAGCATCAACAACTTGTCCTCTCCTAGGATACCATCAACTGTGCGATCTGCTCCTAGTTGGAGTTCCTTCATGCATAAGGCAACTCCAACAAATGGCTCCCATAGGTTGCAAACTAACTGATCCAATACTTGTCACAATATGTGACCCAACACAAGGAAAAACTAGAGAAATAACATACCTTTCATTTGTTGTTTAAAGACTAAAATATGGTCACTGGTTAGGGAATCCTTGCAGACCACAATAACCTACCATCTGAGATCAAAACCTCCACGAAAGACTACATCCTCCACAAATATACAAGCCTTTGCCACTCGTTGTCCCTCCTTGAGAGGCTAAGGAAGTTTATTGCTGTCCTAGCCTCCAAACAAGCCTTGGTCTTCCTTCAAGTATTGTGGTTGCCCTAGATATTGTTGGACGGATAAATCGATCTTGCGGACAAGGCCAATCTCCCTAGTATCAAAAGATATCTAGCAACAAACAAACAAAGAAATATATCTTTCTCTAAACATATGCAATTCATAAATAAAAACTATAGAGGTGTTTAGGCCCTACCTTAAGTCCAATGCTAGTTTGTAGCAGCCATCCTTCAACTGTCCGAAAGAGTTTCCTTTTGAGAACCTTCAATCACAAACAAGCAAACATCAAATAACACCTGCATAGCTAATATCATAAATCATGTTCATTATGGTGATCAAGGAATCCATAAAATAAATCATAAAACAACAGCTTATTGAGAAAAACAAACTTATTTCTATTAACTTTGAAGTAGAAGAACATTCAAACCTTTTAGCCTTGATGTTCAACAAGCTCTTCCCAGGGTCCAAAATAGGAATTTCCTTTACTTTGACAAGCCTTACACTCTTCCAAATGAGATCAAAGAGGTATGTAATCTCTCCTCATAAAAGCTCAATTAAGAAGACTAAGTTCCAACAGCATTTCACCTCAAAAATATTCAACTTTCAACCACCCAATTAACCACCCCAATGCTTCATTTTATAGTGTAGAGGAAGGAGGTTGCAGGTCCACCTATGAAGGGATAGAGTCCTCCTTCAAAGGGATAAGCTCCTCACATCAAGGGGTTAGCTCCTTAAGGTATGGGATGCATGAACCTTAAGGGAGCGAACTTTCCACCTCAAGATTCCTTCCAGAAGCTTCTAGAAATGACTTAAAGTGAGTTTTTAAGAATATACTTGTGCCTTTTTAAATTTTACAGGGGCCCGCACCCATAGCACAGAGACGGAGCAGTCCGGTGCACAGGAGACATGACCATTAGGTGAGGGACCATAGGTAATGCAAAGAGAAAGTGCAGAACCATAGTTTTATAGACTTTTGAGGGATTTCTCTTATTTTCAAGGCTTGATATGAGGAACTGAGGCTTAAGACTTGCAAACGAGGAAATTATGAGTGGTAATGGTCTCACACAGATTTCAAAATGTCAAGGTGACAATTTTTTGTGCAACAGATTGCCCCCTAAAGTGTGAAGTCTGTAATAGATGAAGATAGAGTTTTTCATCTATGATTAGTGAAGTAATTTATCATTTCAAGGATCATCTTGTGGACACCCCAATGAGAACCCCAGTTAGTACTCATTTTAGTACTAACTGAACCAATCATACCATCAGCGACATGAGACCCTAAAGGAGCTACAGTTATTTGTTTGTGTTTCGGAAGATCGAGGATTTTTTCATGTAAAGTACCTGAATGCGTATAGATGAGGTCAAGGTACTGAGCTTGAGCAATGACTTGCTCTTCAATAACAACTCCTACCTTAGCTACATCTTTAGTGATTTTAAGTAATAATGATTTTACGAACCATTCCGGTAAAATTTGATCCGGAATAAAAACTTTCACTAAACGCCTTCGACGTCACCATTCATGAATATGATCAGAAATATATGTTGACATGGATTGTTTTAGTCAAGTTAACAATTCTGTGCCATTGTTGTATCTGATAGGCAACTGAAAATGAGTTAAGAAAGAAGTGGCTAACTGACTAAAATTATAAAAAGAGCCTTGTGGTAACTCAATTTACCATTTGGCAGCAGGTCCAATCAGAGTTCGTTGAAAAAGACATAAGCGAATTGAATCATCAATGATGGAAGTAGATGCACACCAAAGGTGATAAGTCATAACATGATTTGATGGATCCTCTCCTGACTTACCCTCGAACTTTGGGATATCATTGGCAACTTATTAGGCATTGGTAGCCAATATGGAAGATAGTAAATCAGATTATTCATAAGACGCGACAAATCAGGTAAATCCAAAGTTGCAATAAAAGGTAACTGACAGTTAGGGTCACGAAAACCTTGGGTAACAAGACCAACCCCAGGAGGAGGATATCCAAGATAACCAGGAATTGGATTTACATTAGGAATATTATAACCTCTTGGGAAACTAGGATTAACTGAACCAAACTAGGGTTGTTGAGGCTGTTGATAAGTATAGCTAGGGCACGGTTGATACTGATAAGCTGGGTTTTGTACAATAGGACCGAATTGGTACTGTCCTTGATATGGTTGATAAGTGAATTGCAGTTGACTTGTGACAACCGTACTTGGACCAGCTTGTCCAACAGGCATCTGGACCAAAGTTTGAACTATAGGTCCTGATTGTGGTAAAGAGGCTTGAGGAGTTTGCACTGATGCAGGGATAGTAGAAACCAAAGCTACTGATACTCCAAAAACAGGGGTGGTAGGTTGAACAAAAGTTACAGTAGTTCCAGCAGCAGTTTGAGGCGGAGTTCGAGGTGAACTAGTCCTAGGCTGCTGAACTAAACCAGGTGCAGAGGTTTGAATAGTAGGCTGGACAGGTCGCTGAGTTGGACCAGAAACCGAAGGTTGTCTAGGTTGACTTGATAAATGCACATTAGGTTTCATAGTTTGTTGAGTTTGAGATGGATCCCACACCATATTCATTCGAGGGTATGGACCCATAAAAGGTTGTGCATATGGAGGACCATAACCAGGTTGAACGTAGGGCTGATAATTAAGTGGTACATTTCCATCCCCTTTTACAAATGGTTGACCAGAAGGTGGTTGGAAACCATGAGTTGGGTACTGACCTTGAGGTTCATAACCTTGAGGCATGTACTGAAACTGGGGTTGACCTTGAGGTATGTATTGAAACTGGGGTTGACCTTGAGGTATGTATTAAGTCTAGGGTTGACCTTGAGGTATGTATTGTCCCAAAGGTATGTATTGTCCCAAAGGCTGCCCCCCAGGCAGTGAATGACTACCTTGAGGTTGCCCCCTAGGTGGTAATTGATTGCCTTGAGGTTGCCCCCCAGGCAGTAATTGACTACTTTGAGGTTGCCCTCCAGGCGGTAACTGACTACCTTAGGGTTGCCCCCTAGGCGATAACTGACTACCTTGAGGTTGTGGATTTGGAATACTACTAGACATCATAAGGATTTCTTCTGCGCTCAACAGTTGAGTTCCATTATTACCAATTGATATCTCATGTTCAATTGGTTGAGGAGATGCTCCTAAAAAAGTACCAGTGAGTGACTAGTACCCTGAAGGAACAGAAGGACCTCCATATAAAAATGTTTTCAGTGTTTGGGAAAACATAGATGACTGTCTCGACATATTCAATGGAGGATAATAACCTATGGGTGTTGGATGAAAAGGAATTCGAGGTGGTGATAAAATAAGACCCGGGTTTTCTAAAAAAAATTGTCAATGATACGTACCAAGCATCACTCCTAAAAGGACTATAGAAAATTGATTCACACTTCCTAAGATTCAAAGTTGGTTGATTTTCAGGAAGAGTTATATCTTCGTCCGAACTAACAAGTTATTCAATAGAAATGAGGCCAGAAGGAAGATTTTGGGTAATGATATTTCCTACCCTGGGTGAACCAGGACCAATAGAAGTTGGAGAAGTAAATCCTGAAGATGGAGTAGCAACAAGTTCAGTTTCAGGCTCAGAAATTTTAAGTTCTTCAGCTAATTCACTGGTAGGAGAAATACTACCAGTAACTTCAGAAAATGAAATTGGTTCAGAAATATACTCTATTGTTTGTACTTGATAATCAAGATGAACAATTAAAGATGACTCTTCAGCTTCTGGTGACCCAACTCTACTATCACTAGGTGATACAAGAGCTCATAGCCCTTCAAGTTGGCTTGGTGTATACTCAGGAGGTTGCCCCCGAAGTCTACGAGATTGTCTCGGTAATTCAACCACGATTAAATATTTAATTACTCACACGTAAACAAAGAAAATTTCAATAAAACCACCTAAAGTCTCTAAAGAAACAAACAATTGAATCACATGCCTAAAAAAAATCTAAGAGTTCAAACCACACACAAACAGTAACTTCCCGTACTAAAAACACTAGTTGGTGATGAAATCCAACATCGTAGAATTTTAATATAGAAAGGGCGGTTGGAACAATTACCTTAACAACCTACTTAATGAAACAGACTGGCATAAGTTTCTTGACAAAACCATCTCAAGTGAAGAGAACACCCTAGAGAGTCCAAGTGAGTCTAGTCGACGTCTGCTCTAGGTAAAGTGAGACTCGTCCTTCACCATCACCTTAGAAAATAATCTTAAGTTTATGGACACTAAGGTTACCAACAACAACAAATACAACTGGGGGAACAGTCTATGATCCGATCTACGCGCAAGGGCAAAGTAACAAATATCATTCCCCTTGAAGGCTCCTCGACATGATCAATCCGCGGTTTACCAACAAGTGACCCCAGGCTTCTCGACAATGATTAATCCGAGGTTTACCATTTATAATACGCGCAAATCTTCTATCTTTCCCAATGAAACAGACCTGATTGTCTCAAAGGTTCGGACATGATCTCGTGATTGACTCCTTTAAGAGAAGCTTCCCAGAATGTATCAATTACAACTCAATTTATTTCCTACCGCAAGATATAGCTACTTGTTTGTTTTAACTATCTTGGAGATTTAATTACTCCCTACTCCAAGATACTAGCATAAGCTATATTGGTGATAAGAGCCCTAGAAATAAAAAAGATTACTAGATCAATTTTAATTAAGCATTGTTTTTAGGGTTTGTTCTTTAAGTCAATAGGTATGGAAATAAAACTTTGATGGTGTGAAGACTCGACTCCAAAAACACTAAAAAATGCACCTAAAATGATAAACAATTCATTTTTCTCTCAATGAATTTCTAGCTAAAAGAAAGAGTTCGAGAATGAAATTCTTTGAGAAACAAATCCTTCTTTCAACATGTAAATGAAAAGAAAATATTTTGTCTTTTTCAATAAGAACTCAAAACAAGACTACTAATTATGCTCACAATAAATCCCTTACCTTTTTCAAAACTTGAAACTACAAAAAACAATTTCTTTCAAAAGAGACTCTACAAGTTCTAGAAAACACTCAAAACTACAAAAACTAATCTTTGAGAAAAAACTTCTAAAACCTAATTGTATAAAAGCTTCAATTCTTTTTGAGGACGTTTTACTTAGTTATTCAGGAAACTAAGGATTCATTCGTTTAGAATAACAAATCAATCAAAAAACATCTAGATATGTTTTCTTTTATAAAAATGAAATTCAAAACTTATGACAAATCTTGTTCAACGATTTGCAAGGAGAAAAGTAAATCTATTTCTCATAAAGGACAGATTTCACAACCCAGTCAGACTCATCAAGAAGACAAAAAGACACCTGGGTAATCTAAGGTTTCTCAGGCTTCTGATCTTTGAGTCACTACATAGACCAAGTGAAAACCACTCCAGGCATGCAAAACTTTTAGAAAATCATCTGAAACAAAAATACCAATGGAACCCACTCACAAGATATTTTTGACAGAACACCTTTAGATCTGGGTAGACACTAAAAGCCATAAATAAAACCTAAACTTAACTGGAAGAAAACATTTTAGGTTTTTAAAAAAAAATTACAGGGTCTGCAGGCTTCAAGAAGAACTAGATGCGGTACCACTCTATGTACTAAAGGAAAAGTGCGGAGATACTCGCACCGTCTGTAAAGAGAAAGTGCGGTCCCCTGAAAACTTCGAAAAAAACAAAAATAATCCAGATCCTAAAACTACCCAATCCAACACACATCAAGCAAACACCAGAAACAAGAACAAGTTTCTCAAGTTAAAGACAAAGGAAAACCAAAAACCAAATTCAATTCCCCAGTGGAGTTGCCAATTTGTTGGCCGGATAAATCGATCTTGAGGACAAGGCCGATCTCCCTAGTATTAAAAGATATCTAGCAACAAGTAGACAAACAAATATATCTTTCTCTAAACATATGTGATTCATAAATAAAAACTATAGAGGTGTTTAAACCCTACCTTAAGTCCAACGCTAGTTTGTAGCAGCCATCCTTCAACTGTCCGAAAGAGTTTCCTTTTGAGAACATGCAATCACAAACAAGCAAACATCAAATAACACCTACATAGCTAATATCATAAATCATGTTCATTATGGTGATCAAGGAATCCATAAAATAAACCATAAAACAACAACTTATTGAGAAAAACAAACTTATTGGTATTAACTTTGAAGTAGAAGAACCTTACAACCTTTTAAGCCTTGATGTTGAACAAGCTCTTCCCAAGGTCCAAAACAGGAATCTCCTTTACTTTGACAAGCCTTACACTCTTCCAAATGAGATCAAAGAGGTTTGTAATCTCTCCTCATAAAAGCTCAATTAAGAAGACTAAGTTCGAGCAGCATTTCACCTCAAAAATTTTCAGCTTTCAACCACCCAAGTAACTAGCCCGATGCTTCATTTTATAGTGCAGAGGAAGGAGGTTGCAGGTCCACCTATGAAGGGATAGAGTCCTCCTTCAAAGGGATAAGCTCCTCACATCAAGGGGTTAGCTCCTTAAGGTATGGGATGCACGAACCTTAAGGGAGCGAACTTGCCACCTCAAGATTCCTTCCAGAAGCTTCTAGAAATGACTTAAAGTGAGTTTTTAAGAATATACTTGTGCCTTTTTAATTTTTACATCGGTCTGCACCCATAACACAGAGACAGAGTGGTCAGGTGCGCAGGAGACATGACCATTAGGTGCAGGACTGCAGGAAATGCAAAGAGAAAGTGCAGAACCTGCGTTTTATAGACTTTTGAGGGCTTTCTCTTATTTTCAAGGCTTTATATGAGGAACTAAGGCTTACGATTTGCAAGGGAGGAAAGTATGAGTGGTAATGGACTCACACAGATTGCAGAATCTTAAGGTGACAATTTTTTGTGCAACAAATATCCACCTACAGGTTTGCGACAGCCTAGATTTGGGACTGTCCACCCTCCATCGAACCTTCAAACAGGCCCAATACCTTCTCCTATCACCTGCATTCACACCTTTCCTTTCTTGGCCTTGTTGTGGCGTGAGACAACCCTCCACATAGTCAAAGAGGCACCCAAACTAGCCCTAAGCCCTCACACTGTTTTGTCCTCTTCTCCTACGGCAAGACAAGGGTATCTCCCTCTTCACCGAGTTGTTGTCCCTCCTTCTTAACTCTTCCTTAATTTTGATCTCTTTGGATGTGTAATAACCTCACATATCACCCTATACTTATATCCAAAAGAGGGGCTCCTTCCAACGCCACTCTAGGGTTGTCCAGCTATCAAGGAGGCTTACTAAACTTACGTTGATCTTAACTCATATGGTGCCAACCCAACATTAGACTTCAAAAATTCATAACTCCTCAACGAAAAATTAGAATCAGACATTTGTCATTGCATTAGAATTGTCTCGCCAAGAGCTATCATCCTCATTCATCACCTGTCGAAGGATTGTCAATGTTTTTGCCCAAAAATCTATGGGTGAAAAGCCCTAGACTTGGGTTCTAAGCCCCCAAGTCTACTTGCGGCACTTTGACCTCCAACCCTCAAACACTAGGGCTTGGAGTACTTCCCAAGCTACAAAAAAATCAACAATCCCTCTTAGCGAGGGAGTTACTTCCAAGACTAGGAAGTAACCATCATCATCTAGTGAAACTAGCCCATCTGGCATCCATCACTGCAACATACCCTTAAAATAAATCTGACAATCTCATTAATGCCTCTACCTCATCATATCTGAACCTAAAGATCCCAAACCTCCATAGGGGTTGCTCCCTTTGAGGCTAGACTCCCTCTAAGGCTAGACTCCCTCTAAGCCTACACAATCCCCATTGGCTTAGTCCTGCAAGCACTCATCCTCCTGGATCAAATACCTCTCGTGCAAATCCCACCAATCTCAGACATGCAACATCACAATCTGATGAAGAATCTAGCTTGCCAACCTGTAGTCCATCACATGAAGCCATCTCGATCAACCTAATCTCGTCCTGCGAACAAAACCCTTGAGCTGTCCCAACCATCCATGACAAGAAATAGGAAGTCCACAATCTACAAACCGCCACACAACATACTGAATTGCGTCAAATTCACCACTGATCCACTAGAACTCCCAGATCATCTCATCATGTAGTATATCGAGACCACATCTCCATGTCTTTAGCTGAACCCTCTGCTCCATGATCCAGACACCCACAACTCCCTCTGAGTTGCTTCACTATGCACACTCTGATTCATTGTCCTTCAAAGTAGCTCAGATATGCTTTGATACCATGTTGAATTTCCATGATCTTGGGTTGAAGATAGAGTCTTAAAATCTCTGACGCTACCAAACCAAGAATCTCAACGATACTACTTTTCACAGAAGAATATAAACAACAGTAATCACACATGCACAAAATATGGACAATTTTTTACAATTTTGTATAATAACCCAACTTCGTTATACAAAACAACATATAATACAACAACGTAGGGCTCCCATACCAAGGATGATGACCCTCATACATCCACTAGTACAAGATACAAAACTAGGACTTGGTGTCAGTCCATCAACAAACAATCTATCCTCAGCAGGATACTCTAACCATCTAGTTGTTGCATGCTCTCTTAGATCATCTCGGTCGTACCTTGTACCTTCTTGGTCCTTCATCTCCCGATCTGCATCTCATGTTGAATCTCATCTATCTAATCTGCTCACTAGTTGTATCTTCATCCTCAAGGCCACAACACATCAAGACTCAATTGTCTAGAGGCTTCATTGTTAACATAACTCCCAACACCTGGAATCTACCATTATTTTTTTTGGTATTGACATTATCTCCCATATTATATACATCATTCTTCATGATGGATTTTCACTCCACCATGGCATCTTTCCACACCTGCTTTATTGTTGCTTACTCATAACTAGAAATTTTTATATCAATAATGGAAGACATCAATGCAACATAACTAGGGAACCTTTTACGAGGATGGCTTACCTAAATGGAAGTAGATGAAGCACCATCCTTCTCTATTTCCTCCTATAGTGTCTGTGTAAACCACCTGGGTTTCTTGGCTATGCGGTGTAGAAATTTCTCATTTCCTACGCTGGTTTTCAGTTTCACCTTATTTTTCCCATATAGTTAAATGCCCTTTCCCATATCCATACATTCAACAACTGAAAAAATAATTTTTTTTGAAAACACAAATTCTGGAAATTTTACAGAATGCTGAAAAATGCAGAAATAAAAAATCAGTAGGTACAAACAGTCATTTAATACATTTGAACACATTGATTTTTGGTCAATGTGACCCTGGAAAAACCCCCTACAACTCTTGGGGAAAACTAGTTTGGGAGCTCTTCTTTATTTCTGAAAATGCCTTTTTTTACAGTGAGAAATATCCAGCAAAAAATCAGCAAACAAATATACAACTTATCTCTTTTCTCATGCCTCACAACAAACTGGAAATTACAGCAAATAGGACAACAATAAATGATGTACGCCCTCCTAGATTTTCGTGCCCATTTTCAGCCTTAAATGCTGTTGTATGGCCTGCATTAAATACGATGTACAGACTGCAATAAATGCGATCTATGGACCTTGATTTGCGTGTAGAAAAAAAGACAGCAAACTGCTCCTTGATTTCTATGCAAACCAACTGTATAGATTTCTAGAAAATCATGCCAAAATCAGCCTTTCACTGTGTGTTAAATTAACTATACAAATCTGCTCGACTGCTTCCTTGGAATGTGTGCCAAACTGCTGTCTCCTTCTCCTCCTTGTCCAGAAATCTCCCTGGCTCTCTTGCTCCCCTTCTCTCAATGTGCTCATGAAAGAATGAATGACCTCTTACCTCATTTTCCTCCTTTAATCTAATCCTAAGTGACTTTTGGCTAACCTCTAAATCCAATGGATAAAATAGATTGAGATCTAGGGCTGAGATTAAATGCTCATTTAAATCTCACTTTTTATTTTTTAACTCACCCCACTTTAATAAAGACCCACTTAGTCATTTATTTCCAAAGTCACTTTTCCTTTCTAATTTTTCATTAACTTTATAAAAGTCACTTTAAAATTAGACTTAGTAACTTTATCACTTAAAGTCACTTTTAAATTAGATTTTAACTTTATAAAAACTATAAAGTCACTTTAGGAGAAAAATTAAAATCTTTTGGACACTTTTCCCTAGGCCAAAGATCAAAGCCTAAGGGAATCACCTATCCTCAAGTACCAAATTTCAACACTCCCTCTTATCGACGAAGGTGTTCCTCACCACACCCATCTTGTCTCTGAAGTAAACATGCTTGCCCCGTGGTAAGGCTTTGGTAAGAATATTTGCAACCTGCTCATCAGTGGGAATGTATTCAAGCTTCACAGCTCCCTTCTAAACATAGTCTCTGATGAAATGATATTTGATCCCTATATTCTTTGACCTGTCATGAAATACTGGATTCTCCGTGAGTTTAATGCAACTCTGATTATCACAGTAAATCACTGAAGGTCTCAACGACTGACCAAATAAGCCAAACAACATATTGTGAAGCCAGATGGCCTCACAACTAGCTAGACTGGCTACCATATACTTTGCTTCCATTGAACTCAATTCTACTGACTGCTGCTTCCGGCTGAACCATGACACTACTGCTGACCCCAACCCAAAATAGCACCCTAAAGTGCTCTTCCTATTAGAAGCACAACCTGCCCAATCAAAATAAGTACAACCTGCCAACCTCACTCCATCCCCCTGCCTGTAGTCCAGACCATAATTCATTGTCCCCTGCAAGTACCACAAAATGTGTTTTGCAGCCACCTAGTGAACCTTCCTAGGCATGTTGACTGCAAAGCAAATATCTGCTCTAGTGTTGACCAAATACATCAAGGAACCAATCAACTGCTTGTACAATGTGGGATCCACCAACTCAAAATCTGAAGCATGAAGCTTCTTCCAGTTGGTAATCATTGGTGTTTACATGGGTCTACAATCCTCCATGTGGAATCTGGCAAGGATGTCCACAATATACTTCCCCTGCCCTAGGAATAAATGCCCCTCCTCCTGCCACACCTCCAAACCCAAAAAGTAAGGCATCAAGCCGATGTCCTTCATCTCAAACTCCATTGCAAGATCTCTCTTGCAGTGCTCTATGAGTCTCTTTGCACCTGTAATGACCAAGTCATCCACATATAGCACCAGAATAAGAGGCTCCTCACCTATCACAATAAAGTAAAGGTTCAGATCTCCCTCACTCTTTGTGAAACCCATCCCTTGCAAATATGTATCTATCTTGGAGTACCAAGCTCTGGGAGCTTTCTTCAGGCCATAAAGGGCCTTCTTCAGTTTGCACACAAGGGACTCCTTCCCATGCACCTCAAAGCCCTGTGGCTGCTCAATGTACACCTCCTCCTGTATGAAGCCATTGAGAATTGCAGTCTTCACATCCATCTGGTGGATCTTCCAACCCATCTCTGCTGCTATCGATATAATGGAGCGGATTGAAGTATATCGAGCCACGAGAGTGAAGGTCTCCTCATAATCAACTCCCTCTACTTGGGAGAACCCTCTAGCCACAAACCTCGCTTTGAATTTCTCAATGCTGCCAT
>APFE031257167.1:0-15402 GCA_000404065.3 Pinus taeda
CAAGATAGCATATAACCATTTTGGTAGATTCTGTTTTATCTGCTCCACTTTCTCCACCACTTTCTCCATTGACTAAAATGGCCTGACTTATTCCATCATTGACCATCACCCTGTTTTCATAAAATTCTCAATTTTCTACCTTAATAAGCTTGACTCTAGGTTAAACATCCCTTGATCAAGGAAAATCACAGTAGCATACCTATATGCAGCAGCTGCAACAGCAAAAACATTTGGGCTTAGCTTTCCAAATGTAGTGCACTTGTATTGTTCCATCATTTGGCTATCATACAAATGAGGAAGCCCTTTTTTTAAGGATTGATGGAAATCAGTATGCTCCCAGTATGTCTGTAAAATACCAGAGAACACCTTAAGTTCGTTGTTGCTATAATAACTTAAATAACTCTTCATTTTATTTAAAAAGAAATTCAAACTGAATGCAATTCTTCTCATATCAAATAATAATAAATCAAATATTAATCTGGGGTGGCCAGTGTGGGAGTGGGAGGGATCATCATGGATCCTGGAGGAACAAATGAAACTATAATGCCTGGGTCCCGATACTGTTCCCAACAATAGGGTAGAAGCATAATCTTTGTGGCAAGGGCTCAAATTGGTTTAAACTTTAAAGGGATTAGATTCCAAAACAATTTTAAAGTATATGGTGCACAATTCAAAGCCAAAATATCATCACCTAGCTTCAATTCTGGTTTGTAGTACGCATAAAGTGAGCTCCTCCTCCATCAATTTCTACTCTGTCTTGTGTGAATTCAACCAAGCAGCAGATTGGTGGGTAAATTATGGTTCAAGTTTAACAGGTGGGGAATTAGTAGTTAATGGCACATGACAACAAACATCCCCTCATTTATTGATTGGTACCATGACATGCCTCTGAGACTTAAATAGTCACATGACAAGTAACAAGGCAAGCTTAGGTTTCATGGCGCACACTCCAGACCTCATCTCACATACAATTGCAATGTGAAGGGATGGAAGTCTGTCAATGGCATGCTCCGAGCATTAGTCGTGCTCATTTATTTTCTGATAGCACTGGTTTCTCTGGTTCATTGCAGGATAATGGTAACTATGTTAGGCAGGCTCAGGTGGACCACCAAGTCTCTCAGCAACGTAACCAGTGTTTTTGCTGTTTACTGTTTCAAGTGTTCTGTGGTACTAGGGATCTCCCAGGGGAACCAGCCTCCTGAAAAATTTGTAGTTTGCAGAGCCACCATCATTTCCAGGCCTGTACTGTCAGCAAAATTTGAGCGGCAGACCAACCTGTGAATCTCAGAAGCTGTGAAGAACATGTGCATTGCAACAGGTCTTCGATTTTCAATCTCATAGTTTTTTCTAAGGTTCGTGAAATGGGATGTCAAATCACTACACACGTAGCATAAATTATGGGATTTTTTGCTAAAATTGAAAAAGAAGTTATTAGTTTGGAAGCCAAGTGTAGTCTCCTTCAGAAATTGACTCTAAATCTGCATAAGGGTGATCAGTCCACTAACCAAAGAATGACAACCTAGTACCCTACTCGTCTAGAGGAAGGTTCAAGGGATAAGAGTCTGTGAACCAATTTGACAAAGAGATCAAACTATAAACCAGGAAACTGAACCAGCAAGCACAGGTATGTAAGGTGCTGCTAATCATTATTCTCTTTGTTGGTTTTTCATGTATTTCAAAATTGTTAGAATATATGGGGCCATTGCTGGAATTGAAGAAGCAATTAGCCGATGTAGAAGCCGAGTGTGTTCTCCTTTGGAATTCGACTCTGAATCTGCGTAAAGATGACTAGTCCATTAACCAAAGGATGACAACCTACTCATCCAAGGTAGAGTTCAAGGGAGAAGAGACTATCAACCAATTTGGCAAGGAGGTGACAACTATGAACCAAGAAAGTGAACCAGCAACCAAATGTCTGAAGGATACTGCGAGTTTTTATGCTCTTTGTTAGTTTTTGTATTTCAGAATAGTTAGCAAATTAGGGATATATTTTAGGGTTTACGGTATTAAAGAACACTAGGCAAAGTTATATAAGGATCAATCCAATTCATGTTTTGGGCTTGTAGTAGGACTACATATGGCCTGTAGAGAAGTTAGTTTGAGATTTTTTTTGAACAACACAGTGATGTAACATCTGCTGATCTGCTGCAGATGTAGCTGTAGTTTTCTTATCAATACAAGTTACCCAATTATTGTTAAAAACTAAAAGCCTCAGAAAACCACTCAAAAAGTTTAAACACGATGCTCAATAGAGTAGTCACATTTAAGAAACTAAAACACTCACATAAATTTCATCAAGAATCAAGATCATATCTAGTTGACAAATTCTGCAGAACTTTCTTATCAATATAACAGCCAATTATTATGAAAACAATCAAAGCTTGAGCAAACCACTCAAAATTTTCAAACACAATGCTCAATAGAGTAGTCAATTTCAAGAAACTAAAACACTCACATAAATTTCATCAAGTTCATATCTAGTTGACAAATTGTGTAGAACTCTCAGTTCATGCAAATAAGCTAGTTTTGTCATACCATCCACACTCCCGGGCAGTGCTTCAGTATCCTTAGGGTGTGCATTTAAAGCAGCAAAAAAATATCATTTGCAACCCAAAAAAGTGCAATTAATGAAATAATTCCTTTCTATTTACAACAATATAATTCTCATAGTAATCAACTGCTAAAATACTAGTTATAAACTATTATGCAAGTAGTATGTCAATTAGGTTTAGCTTGCATGGTTAAGAGGAAAAGTTGATATCCTTCCCGCCCAAAGTCAAATCCTGCTTGTGACATGTTTTCTGTTCGTGGGCCAATTAGGGCAGGCAATGTACCAGCAATCTCTCTCACATAAAAGCTTGAGAGTGAGATGAGATGTTTCCAAAACCAAGGAAAGTAGAGGTGAGAATAAACGCAAATACCTTCAAGGATACTCATAGAATTTCAATGAGACAAACCATATATTCATTAATTCATTTCATTATGAATTTCTACAGGAAATGTTGACAGCATATAACATTGTTCACTGCAAAATAGATGACTCATCCCAGTCTTTTGGCAAGGTAATTCATCTAATGAGAACTAGTTACAGGATAATCAGAAAGTCAGCATCTTGAATTGGTGCAAAAGTGTAGCACATTGGCAATGTGTAATGTTGGAACATGACTTTCATAATTTGCTTCACAAATCTAATCGGTAAAGGAAATACATTGTATCAGTTACAAAAGACAAAACAAACAAGTCCATAAATAGTAACATTGTCTTACTGTTTTCCATTAGTGGTTTGAATTTTAGCTTTCAAACATTGATCTCTAGAACTTCTCCATCAATCCAGGCCTCTTTAGAATCTTCCACCCATACATGAGAACCTACAATAATGTGAATGGGAGTATCCTGCATTGAACCAAAAGATACCAATGTCAATTATGAATGAATGACTTACAATACCTCATTTAAGAGATTTCAAAACAAAATCTTGACCAACATGCTTGTAAATTGTTAACCATTATCAAAGTCCAGTGACAACATTCTCTAGATAAGTCCTACAAAGATGATCTGACAATCACAAAGGGAGTGTGATATCAATAAGGGATATTCTCGAGTTTCTATTCTAGAATGAAAACTTCTCAAAAAAATTTATGTCTATAATTTCCTTCCAATTATAGTCATAACAATGCGGTTAAGAGTAACTTAAGACATTTTCCCATTCAAAATTTGCACCCAGACAGGAGGACCTTATCACTATAAATATGGTTCTGTGGGATTTACCAATGTCAATTATGAATGAATGACTTAGAATACCTCATTTAAGAGATTTCAAAACAAAATCTTGACCAACATGCTTGTAAATTGTTAACCATGCATCGAAGTCCAGCGACAACATTCTCTAGGTAAGTCCTACAAAGATGATCTGACAATCACAAAGGGAGTGTGATATCAATAAGGGATATTCTTGAGTTTATATTCTAGAATGAAAACTTCTCAAAAAATATTATGTCTATAATTTCCTTCCAATTATAGTCGTAACAATGCAGTTAAGAGTAACTTGAGACATTTTCCCATTCAAAATTTGCACCCAGACAGGGGGACCTTATCACTATAAACATGGTTCTGTGGGATTATTTTTAAACAGAAGACCTTCAAATTATTTTTAAACAGAAGACCTTCAAAAGTGTTTTTGTCAAACTTCTCTAAACGTAAACATACTATTTTGATTTGAGTAAGATAGAAAGAGGGTTTCTTAGAAATGAAACAAGTTGTTGTGCCATTTTTCTGCGCATTTTCATATTTGATCAAGTTGTATATAACATATTGAAAGAGGGGAAAACTATGAAAGTTTGAGGGACCTTAACTGAATGGCCTGCTAAAGAAATTTGGCATTTAAAATAAGAAATGCAACATAATGCATGCGTTGTCCTTTTTCTTTCCAAAACGGGTGAAGCTTAACCATTCTTGTACAAATTTATATAAATTTGACCTGGCTGATTAAATTCGTTGGTTTTTTAGATGAAGTGAATTTCACATTTTTTTTCATATATACAATGACAAGCTACAGTAACTAGTTATTCAATCAAGGTATCAGTTTGTCAATTGCACACCTCGGTCTAAGGGAGTACAATAACTAGAAACAACATACAGTTGTTCAATAGGAGGACAAAGACTGGTTCTGACACAATATGGCAATTTCTCACTGCATATGCTGAGAACCAAAATGGAATAGTCCCCAATCAATTTTCTCTCTGGGAGGCATACCCATCACAGCATGCAAATTAAGCTGACTGCTACAAGGTGAGAGCAAATGGACACCAAGATAATAGTTGTCTCAGCTACTACAATTTGGACAGCAAAGACTAGATTTTCCAGCATGGGATAAGCCCCTCAGAACCTTTTATGGCACTCCTCCCTAGTGCATTGGTACAAGAGCTTCTAGACACAGTTCTGAGGTGCGCTGCCTGAGGTAGCTTTATTGCAGTCAACCACATATCATAACATATGATTTGTTGTCTTGTCCATAGTTTCACTGGCACCTAGATGTTCAGTTAATGGATCATTCTTTAGCATTACTCTAATAAATAACATCTATCCAGGCCCTATGGTTTGATTATCTAAGGGTTTTCACTATCATGCATCAGTCAACCACATATCATAACAGATGATCTGTTGTCTTGTCCATAGTTTCACTGGCACCTAGAAGTTCAGTTAATGGCTCATTCTTTATCATTACTCTAATAAATAACATCTATCCAGGCCCTATGGTCTGATTATCTAAGGGTTTTCACTATCATGCATTATCACCCTGAGGAAACCCTACTTGGTCCAATTTCACAGATCTGTAGGGCTATCACATCTCACACTGCTTTGGCATACAAATGGCTATCTCATGGTTTCCAAACTGCCATAAAACACTATGTTTTCTACTGGAAAAAGGCCCTTGAATTTACAATACTTTGCTAAAATTCACTGTACAGTACCTCACGGTCTTAGGGCTCTTCAAAATCTACTGCAAAATTCACATAACCTGAAATTTTAGTCCAATTTGGCTTTAGAATCTG
Organism: Pinus taeda; assembly: GCA_000404065.3. Lineage (NCBI taxonomy): Eukaryota > Viridiplantae > Streptophyta > Pinopsida > Pinales > Pinaceae > Pinus > Pinus taeda. The sequence continues at coordinate 5,553 of APFE031257167.1, forward strand.
CCCTCATCTTGTACAAAAACATTATACAACTAAGCTCACAAAATAAACCCCAAAAGCAAGTATGAACTGAAAATGCAAGCAAAGGCACAAGAGAATGCATTTCACCCCTATGGCAAGCTTTGACCTAAAGCTGGATACATGCCATTGAAAAAGAGGAAACTTGTGGAAAAAATTACTGTGTAGGCAAATTTCAGACATAAAAGAATAATCAAAGGACCTTTCTTCAATTGGCTATGACACTAGTATACACTATACATCCCAACAATGGAAAGATGGTGCTTGAAACTTTGATAGAGACAAAACATTATTGTGAATCACAACTCATAAGGCAGAGGAAGTACATACAACATTGGTAAACACATTTGCATATCAAGAAAGGTGAAACTGGAGAACAAATTCCCCATTCTCTATTTAGAGAGAGAGACATTGCAACCTAAAGCACGACAAAAAAGGCCAACGGAATTGTATTGGCAACTATATGAAGGAAACATTTGATATGCCTCAAAAACTTTGCATAACAAGCTCCTAGCCTTTGTTAGTGATGGAATATGCAATTTTATAAGCATTATAGATATATAGATTCAAAAGAAAAAAAGCATACCAAATGTTGCATTCACTTCCATTCCATCCAAACTCCAAGAGTCTAAGATGGAAATGATTAACCCTAATACGGGTGTTACCGCTCAAACTGACAGGGGTTCTAGGAGGGGATCCTATAGAGAAACTACTAGGTCAAGGGGCAACAATGGAGCGATAGCCCATTTTCACCTCAGCTAAAACTCACTGCTCTTTACGGACTTTGACCGATGGGAGGAGTCTCGGTATGAGAGGAATCACAAGAATAGATGGATCAATGATAAGATATTGGGTGATATGGGGTGATTTTGTTGCTGCTGCTTTGCTCGGCTGATGTCCTCAGTTATCCTGTAATCTGCAACCACGCTCTGATACCATGTTGAAGTTTCTAAGTCTAACAGTTAAAAGCCCTCCATGTACTTTCTGATTTATTCCTTCCTACTTGTTTGGATTAATTAACAAGTTATTTACCATGTAAATACTGAAAATAAACACAAGTACATGCTCAACACATTACAGTTGATGATCATCACCTGAAGGAAACAAAAACAAGCACATAAATGACACCGTTATTTTTGGACTAATGTCCCCGGAAAAACCCAATGCGAGAAAACCGATGTAATTATCTGAGGGTTTGATTTATTAAGCAATTTCATAATACAATCTGGGTGCCAAATCCAGCTCACCCAACAGAGAAAAATCTCGGCGGTAGTACCTCTACTTCGGAGACAGATGCTCCGCCTAAAACCCCGGATAAACACTCTAGCAGCTCCTCAGCTCCAATCTACCCTAAGAAAAACCCCAACGTCAGCCTCTAGGGACTGTGTTAGCCTCTTCTACCCTTTGTCGGCAGTTCCAGCTTCTGCCCTCTGCGTCAGCTTTCCCGACAGTTCCGGCAGTTCCCGATAGTTCTGACTTCTACCCTTTGCGTCAGCTTTCCCGACAGTTCCAGCTTCTGCCCTCTTCCCAACAGTTCTGACTTCTGCCCTCTGCGTCAGCTTTCCCGACAATTCCGGTTTCTGCCCTCTGCGCCAGCTTTCCTTCCTGTTGCATTGATCCTCTTGACACTATCTCTGCCTCTCTGCTTCTGTATTCACTGCCCCACAATTGCAACTCCAGATCACTCTCTCAACTTTCTCAGCAAACCCAGCCCCAGAAACTCGATCTTGATCTCTTGGTGTGTTCTCCAAGTGAACCTCAAACCTCCTCTTATACTTTTCTCGTTGAGAAATCAACGACCGAGATTAAGTCCCTAATCAATGACTAAAATTAGATTTGGCTTGATCCATGACTTTTGGACCATTCTAACAAAATTTTATATTAATTCACATTAATATTTTAATTTCACTAAAATTAGACTTAGGGACTCCATTAAAAATATTACTTATTTTAATATCTTCCAAACTGTTTAGAATCTACCCAAACCCTTTCTGGGTATATGTTCTTTAGCCTCTCCACCAAATTGTGTGGCTAGAGCACATCTGATGCTACCCCAAATCAACAAGAAGTGCTCTAGCCTTAAAAATTCTGGAGAGGCTAAAGCACATGAGTTCTAAAGAACCCAAAAACCGTTTGGTGAAATTCCACCCGGATTGTATTTTATTAAAATAATTAATATTTTTAATGGAGTCCCTAAGTCTAAACTTAGGGAAATTAAAATATTAATGGGTATTAATCAAACTATGGGTGAGAATGATCTAGAAAACAGATCAAGTCATGTTTTAATCTTAGTCGTTGATTAGAGACTTAATCTCAGTCGTTGAAGACTCAACACTAAAAGTATAAGATGGAGACCTGGGGTTCAGTTGAAAGCACAGAGAGTTGATCAGTCAATTCAATTTTCCTAAGGTAGGGTTTGCTAAGGAATTTGAACTAGTAATCAAGGAGAGAGGATCAGAGGCAACACTGGAAAGAAGTGATTTCCGATTCCAGTGAATACGTACAGAGGGATACCAAAATCAGCCCTAGTCCAAGAAGAGGCAACGCAACAGTTGAAGGAGATTGACACAGAGGGTCAGCACAACAGCTGGAAAAGGTAGATGCAGAAGTGCTAGGGATGAGCAGAATCCAGTGCCAAGAATCAAAGTAGATGATTGGCAAAAGAAATCTCGATTTCTCAGCAGCAGCAGTCCAGGTTGACACAGTCGGAGGGAGCCTCCACGCAAAAATTACGCAAAGCCTACGTAGGCTCAAGACTGTGCAATGGGATGGGGACAGAGAAAAATCTCCAAAATCAGTGAGAGAATTCTCAGATATCTTCTCTGAGTGGATTGTCGTTTTTCTCTAGGGCATCCAAATTGTATTCAAATATTTACTGCCAATAATAAAAATCCTCAGATCTGCTGCACCAGTTTTCCCGCATTAGGTTTTTCCTGGGACGGACAAGTGTGTCAATGTGATTGTTCATATGTGATTGTTCATATGTTGATGTTTCTCTTGCCTCTTAATTTCTTAATTTGTGAACTCTTTTCCCGCATTGGGTTTTTCCTGGGACGGACAAGTGTGTCAATGTGATTGTTCATATGTTGATGTTTCTCTTGCCTCTTAATTTCTTAATTTGTGAACTCTGCAACTGAATTTAATTTGGTATATACTAAGCTTTGGTGAATAACTTATTATAAATAAGTAGGAAAAATAAATCAATTATTTGCAGCAAATTTTCACATAAGGTTGGTTGGGTATGACATCATATGGGGGCTGAATTGTTGTTGCATAGATTGTGTAAGACCTTTAAGAACCAACCCTTCTATCTTAGATAAGTATCAGCTTTCCACCACTCTTAGCATGTACACAATTAGCATGTACACAATACCATTCAAAGTAGAACTAATTGATGGAATTCCAACTTCACTTTCAAACCACTCTTAGCATGTACACAATACCATTCAATGTAGAACCGGTTCATGGAATTCCAACTTCACTTCCAAACCACTCTTAGCATGTACACAATACCATTCAATGTAGATTGATGGAATTCCAACTTCACTTTCAAACTGAATACATTTGCAAGTACCTATTGGATGTTGTTGCTATTGCCACCTACCGATGTTGAGCAATAAACAAATATTAACTTTAATAAAGAGGAGGGAGCTCTGAATGAATAGTTCCTGCAAGTACCTATTGGATGTTGTTGTTATTGCCATCTACCGATGTTGAACAATAAACAAATATTAACTTTAATAAAGAGGAGGGAGCTCTGAATGAATAGTTCAGTGCAAGTAGCTATTGGATGTTGAGCAATAAACAAATATTAACTTTAATAAAGAGGAGGGAGCTCTGAATGAATAGTTCCTGGTACTTAGAATAGTTCCAGCAAGTACCTATTGGATGTTGTTGTTATTGCCACCTACCGATGTTGAGCAATAAACAAATTTTATGTTAATATTAACTTTAATAAAGAGGAGGGAGCTCTGAATGAATAGTTCCAGCAAGTACCAATTGGATGTTGCTGTTATTGCCACCTACCGATGTTGAGCAATAAACAAATATTAACTTTAATAAAGAGGGAGCTCTGAATGAATAGTTCCTGCAAGTACCTATTGGATGTTATTGTTATCGCCACCTACCGATGTTGAGCAATAAACAAATATTAACTTTAATAAAGAGGGAGCTCTGAATGAATAGTTCCTGCAAGTACCTATTGGATGTTATTGTTATCGCCACCTACCGATGTTGAGCAATAAACAAATATTAACTTTAATAAAGAGGAGGGAGCTCTGAATGAATAGTTCCTGCAAGTAGCTATTGGATGTTGAGCAATAAACAAATATTAACTTTAATAAAGAGGAGGGAGTTCTGAATGAATAGTTCATCCAAGTACCTATTGGATGTTGTTGTTATTGCCACCTACTGATGTTGAGCAATAAACAAATTTTATGTTAATATTAACTTTAATAAAGAGGAGGGAGCTCTGAATGAATAGTTCCTGCAAGTACCTATTGGATGTTGTTGTTATTGCCACCTACCGATGTTGAGCAATAAACAAATTTTAACTTTAATAAAAAGGAGGGAGCTCTGAATGAATAGTTCCTAACGCAAAACACTTGCTACCATCTTTGCAAGTGGCAATATTGTTGCTATTGCCACCTACCGATGTTGAGCAATAAACAAATATTAACTTTAATAAAGAGGAGGTAGCTCTAAATGAATAGTTCATAATGCACAACACTTGCTACTATCTTTGCAAGTGGGATTCTGGTAGAATACCAAGTAGGCTTGACTTGGGATAAAAACAAAAAACAAAAAAACATTAAAATTTAATAACAAAACAAAAAACTGCATGGTTCAGTGTGCCTTGAACCAAGAAGGCACACTTGGAAGGATGGCGTGGCCCTGCTATGAAATCTTGTTTACTAGGTATAATTCTCATAGGTGAGAATTAATACCATGTGATTTTATTTCATTGTGTGCAATGCCACTTCTTCACCTCTCACCTCATGCAATGAGCACATAAGCAGTTGGTCATTATGACCAGTGCTCATGGGAGATGAGTCACATTCAATAGCTTTATATTCTAGACAATTCCCTTGTTGCAATGAGCTAGAAATTGATTATTATGGCTAATTTTCGTGGTGAATGGACCGAGAGACACTTTCCCTGATACAATGAGTCCATGAGGAATTGGTCATTCCTAGTTATGATTAATGCTCATGGGTCCTTGTAACACTAATCTGAACACATTAAGCTTAATATTGGTATCTAAATACTGTGCATTCTATGTCTGGAATGGTAGTTTGGTAGAAATCAAAATGTAACATGTATTGCACCATCAAACCTATCCTCCAGTTAAGTTCTACTCCTTTATGCCCTTGGTTGCATTTAAATGTTTATACTTCTTTATCCCCTTAGTTACATTTAAATGTTTATATTTGCCTATTCGTGGGATGCATTATGTTTACACAATGATAATGAGTGAATCTAAAGTACATATGAACTGCCTGCAATTCTTGTTTGGTTATATGAATTTCAGACCTTGTTACAGTCCCAGTCCAATTATGAAGGTTGTAACTACATTTTGAAATGAAACTGATATATGTGTGAGTTGTCTACAACCCCTTAGGTGCATGAGATTCTAGATTTTGGATACGTTTAAAGGTAAAATTGTCCCAGCAAATTAATTATGACGAGAGGAATTTGCACAGGATGCACTGGAGCCTAATGGAGACGATTGTCTATTACATTCGATTGGCTTTGCACGGGGTGCACTAGAGCCCAGCCCAAAGGGGACGATTGGCTATTACATTCAACAGTCTAAAGACCACAGAAATCTCATGAAGTCTAAAATCTGGTGCACTAATATTGTATATGCAGTTCCTAAGAACGAGGTAAGGCAATTGACTAATTAGTAATGATGTATGCATCAATCCAAAGCTTATATCAGTAATGTATTTAAAGCAAAATCTGAAGCATAATCTCTTCAGATAAAGGAAGTGGGTTGATCATTAGTGAAGCCACAATGTGGATGTTAGAAACTTACAAACAAACTAACTCCACTACTGCCCTAATTGAGCTTCTAATGTCGGGCTGCCACAAAAAGGATTCTGCTCTTAGCAAATAGAGCCATCACCATAGAATGGGGGCAGTCTCGATGAGATCTTATAAAACGAATTGCAGGTATAATGACCAGAATCTTCTCATATCAAAACAATCTCCTCTTGTCAACATGGTCTGTCAATACCATAAAATTGACCCATTAGCTCAGTCTCCACAGACCTAGAATGGGTAACACACCTAGTCCCTCAAGGAATGGTGGTACCAGTACCAGATGAGCACCCCACGTATAGAAGGGGACCTACCCGAAGGAGGGAATTAAGCCATTTAATATACTAGGAACAAAATATATATATATATATACCAAAAAAATAAGAACGAAAAATGAATATATATATATATATAGATATGTATATATATACCAAAAAAATTAGAAATAAAAAGAAAATTTTCCCGAGGCATGTTACAAGTGGTGTCAGAGCTCCCAGGTTCAACACCTAGACCTAGTGGGCTCTATTAGGAAAGTAATGACAACTAAAGGTGTAACCCTAGAATCAAGAGAATGACCATCTTTGACCAACTCTCAGAAATGGAGAAACATGGAACACAATTAAGTGAATAACCATCGTGGTCTGAGTCACCGACCATAAATTACAAATTACAAACTGAATAAAGAGATGTAAAGGAGGTTCAGGGATTTATCCACGATGGTTATTCACTTAGCCCTACATTGACATGTATAATGAATTTCATGTTTGTTCTATTGGAGATGAATTGATGCTAATGAGGTATGAGGTATGATATGTGATGGGGTTGCTCCTACAGTTGAGACATGGTCGTCAGTACTATGCTTTTGTAATGCCTAGATGATGTCATGTAAAATAATGTGTGAGACAAAATCCACGTGAGGAACTAGTTACAAAACTAACATTCAGCCTTGCATGTGAAACACTGCCAAGATTTGCTGGTTTGGCTTCTTTATGCATTTCAGTTAAAAAAAGAAATATTTCTCAAGGGCAGTGATATAAGCTGAGAAGTTATTATGGCCGTCAGTATTATGCGTTTGTAATGCCTAGATGATGTCATGTAAAATAATATGTGTGAGACAAAATCCATGTGAGGAACTAGTTACAAAACTAACATTCAGCCCTGCATGTGAAACACTGCCAAGATTTGTTGGTTTGGCTTCTTTATGCATTTCAGTTAAAAAGAGAAATATTTCTCAAGGGCAGTGATATAAGCTGAGAAATAACTTCTGTAGGAAAGGTGTGGAACCGAAAGGAAAAGATAGTACTACGGGTAGAACTCTAAGAACACCCAAACACATCTGTCCATATGACTGGGTGTGTTTATGTATCATCAATAAAATAGGACTGTAATCAAAAAGTGATAGTCCAGGAAGGCAAGACCGAGCACTTCTAAGCTGACCTTAAAATGTCTAATCCAAATACTAAGTTGACCTTACAAAAACTCATATTTAAAGAAGAATGGATGGTTGGCTGACTTGTGTTAAAGGGGCTGAAATCGACTTGTAGTTGGGTTTGCACTAGATAGGGGTGTTGGAAAGCATGGAATTAATCTATATTCAGGATCAAACCTGACCCCTGTTGAGATAGTTCACTTAATTTGCAAGGGACGTATTGTCATTGCTGAGTTTTCTTGTTGCATGTTTCATGACATTATGATTTGAAAGACCTAAGCAACCACTTGGAGCCCTCGTATCCATTGTTAAAGGGAAATTTGCAGTTCTATTGGCATGATTGCAAAGGATGTGGATTTTGGGAATTGAGCACTGACTTGGATTCCATATTGTCACCTTTGAAAAAAGCCACCATGCATTGATGGACCTTTGGAGGTTGGATGCTCTGAGTTGAAAACCCTTTTTGGATGATGTGTTTCAACTTTGAGGGCTTCTCCCCCTAGATTATCGGACATGTGGCTTAAAACCTACATTGTAATTTTTTAGAAGACACCTATCAGTCCTTATTGGCAACCCTACAAGAGGAGGGCCTTTTTGATTATGTTGAAGATAAGAAGGGTATTGATGAAGAAACAAGTACCTGCAACCAGAGCAGCCTCCTCATCTGCCTCAAAAGTCTTGTTATGATAAAAATAAAGCATAAATGGAAAGCCCTAGCCTTAGGCCATGAAGATAATGATCTAGAAGTCATGTTGGATCACAGTCTTGATCAAGTGTTTGTTAAGAAGGAAAATGGAAAAACTGCTGAATGTAAAATTTCAGAGCAAAGGGATAGATTTGACAGTTTTCATACCAGTTCTTAAAGGAGTGAAGATGTATTTCCAAATCGGATTTGTGACCAAAATTTGAAGAGGGCAGCTACCAAGATTTGCTGGTTTGGCTTCTTTATGCATTTCTGTTAAAAAGAGAAATATTTCTCAAGGGCAGTGATATAAGCTAAGAAATAACTTCTGTAGGAAAGGTGTGGAACCGAAAGAAAAAGATAGTACTACAATAGTACTACGGGTAGAACTCTAAGAACGCCCAAACACATTTGTCCATATGACTGGGTGTGTTTATGCATCATCAATAATGTAGGAAAGGTGTGGAATCGAAAGAAAAAGATAGTACTACAATAGTACTACGGGTAGAACTCTAAGAACGCCCAAACAACACTTTGTGGAAAATTACCAATTTGTGAATGAGAAAACGGAGCGAGAGCGCGTGAGCAGCGTGACCTAGGAAGCGAGGATTGACTGTAGCCGTCGGCGCTCCTCGGCCTCGGCCTTGAGGCCTGTTCGATCTAGGCCTTGGCCGCTGCCATGGCCCAACCAGACTTCTCCCAGGGGGACTCTGAGAAAGCCTTCTCAGAACTGGTAAAATCCCTTCCCCCTCCTGGACCCAAACCTGCAACATCGAAATTTGTCAAGAAACTAGACATACTTCAGGAAGTTCAGCTGCCGCCAACCCTTCCTCGCATGGCAGCTTTATCTCTAGCAGAAAAAGGACTCATAGGACAATTCACGGGTTTATGGCCATCGCCAAGAACAGTACAAAGATGGGTGGAGCGAAACTGGTCTGATAAAATCCCATGGAAAATCTTAATTCGTTTCTGTGGCAAAGGCTACTACACCTTCCACTTCGAATCCAAAGCAGACAAGGATCTCATCTTCAGAAATGGCCCCTACTTATGGACTCCCGAGGCCTTTATCTTAACAAGTGGACTCCTGACTTCGATCCGAAGCTGGACATTCCCAACGCGGTCCCAGTATGGGTCCGTCTCCCTCACCTGCCTCTGCATTGTTGGGGAGATGACTCGGTCAAAGCAATAGGGAATGCGGTAGGGAAATACATCGACAGAAGCGAACCTAAGGACAACATGCAGGCTTGTGCAAGGATATGCGTGGAAGTGGATCTAGGAAAAGGATTGCCGGAAGCCATCAAGCTCAAGATGGATGGCTGGAGTCACATACAACAGCTGGACTACGAGCAGATCCCATTCAAATGCAAGGTATGTCATGAATATGGGCATTTTGCCAATAAGTGCACTAAGGTAACTAATCTTGAAACTGAAGATCAAGGTGGGCATTGGGAGACTGTCAAAAAAAAGAAATCAAACCCTCCTTCTAAACCTGATTCAAATCTTGAAATGCCTGGATCATCCTCCCAGCACCCTCCTTCCCCATCTTCTATCCCTTTGGGCCTATCCCCAGATCCGCCTATCCCATCATCCTCCAACCCCTTTCTGGTTCTTGCATCAGAAGATTCTTTGCCTGATCCGCCCACATTGGACCTTCCAGACCCTCCTCTAATTTCTATGCTCCC
>APFE031257170.1:0-14821 GCA_000404065.3 Pinus taeda
CAGAGATAAACATGTTTTTAAGTGACTTTCTCTCTCTTTGAGGTTTTGACATGAAGAGCAGAGGTATGGGGCTTGATAAAGAGGACAATGTGGCTATTGATGAGGCCACATACTGCAAATAGTCAGGGTGACAAAATTCAGTGTAACAGGTCTCGTTTCCTTCATCAGACAATAGGCAAATGCTATCTTCACCTAGGGTGAAAGGGGCTTTTCCTTCTTCTTCAGCGGAGCAGGTACAGGATAAAGGGAAACAACCATTGCATGAGGTAGGGCCTTCTGAAGGTCAGGAGAGAGATTTCATTTTGATTCAGGATGATGATGCTGATTTGGGCTCCCAAAGCTCAAAACTCAAGGAGATCATCAAGGAGAAATAATTTGACATCCATGCCTTAGCTCTTAACCTTCAAAGGGCTAAGTGGATCATCAATTACCTTGAGCAATGGAACAAGCAGTTGAAGGATAAGCAGATAATCATGGAGCTGCAAACCATAAGAGAAAACAAGCAAGGTGCAAAAAGAAAGAAAGTCAAGTTGACACCCCTTGAGCAAGAGATTGATGCTGACTACGAATCTTGGCTAGAGAGGGAAAATATGCACTTTTAGAAGCTACTTGAAAAGGCCAAAAAGGATAAAAAGATGTTGCAGCACATGGCTTATCACTATTTAGCACGAAACAAAATTTGCAAAGCTAGGATAAGGTGCCTAAAAGCCAAGTTGAAGAAGACTTTGAGGAGCAAGAAAGACCAAGATATACTCAAGATCTTGGTTGATGATTCCTTGGCATAGAATAGTACTTGATACAGATCACTCATGCCAAATCTCAAGAAATTTGGCAAACTTTTTGACAATTTTGAATTTGCAAGGAAAAACTAGGTTTTTCTGGCAGGTGTGTAGCACCACCTAGCACTCGCTTTTTCTAGGGCCCTCCTCTGAAGGAAAAATTTACATTTTTGGATTCCTCATGGAAAATTATGAAAACCTAGAAATTACTGGAAAGTTTTGACAAGTTTTGGGTCACCAAAAGGGCCAAAAGCACCTCAAAAATGCCCTCTCTGCCACTTTTTGGGCACACACAAAGCAGTGTTGAGAGAACTGATTTTTGGAGGGGAAAATAGACACCACATTTAGAGATTCCACTTGTTCTAGAAAGTAGACAGATATACCTTTCCAACAAGCCTACTTTACGAAAATTTGGTGAAGGGGAAGGCCTCCAATGTAGCTAGGAAAAAGCACTACGCACAAAACAATGGCGCTACGCACTTGATGAAAAAGTGTAAATTTTGCCTAAAAACTTTGTTTTTCGCCTAGTTTTCTTCTAGTTTGACTTTTTCTCTCTTATGGTCAAATTCATGAGTTGAAATGATGTAATATGATGTAATATGATTTTAAAATGATAAAAATTGACTTGATAAGGTAGATACATCAGTTGTAGGTGGTTTGGAGTTGAATGAATTAGTTTCCTAGGTTTTAGAGGCAAGTTGTTCCATTGCTTATTTTTGTGTTCCTAGTTTAGAAATGGTTGAAACCACCCCTCTTCTCATGGATTCGATCCTTGATGGATAGCACAGGTGGTTTGAAGGTCTATATCATGTGTTTTTTAGTCATTTTCAATGGTTGGACTCTTGTGAAAGCTTTGAGCATCATTATACATTCATCTCTGCAAATTAGCAAGGAAATAGACCAGGGTTTGCAACATTTTGTGGTATTCTTGTGGCAAGGTGATTTAGTATTGTTTCTCCTTCTATAATTCAAGTTATTATGTGTTTATGTGTGTCATTATCTCTCTCTTTTTCAGATTAACTGAATGAATCAAGTATAAAGGTGGAAATCATTGATGTTGCAGTGCTCTACTTTCATGCCCTCTTCAACTCCTCACCAATCTTAAGGCTTTCCATTTCACTTATTTCAAAGTACTAAAGCATTTGCCTATCTCGCCCCAAAGAAAACTCTGCAACACTGAGTCCATTTCCCGAACCCAAAACTACCTTTCACTTTTGATCCAGAAAAACAACATTAAACTCAATCAAACTCCTCTGAGCATACACCTAGCCTAAAATTAGTCTTTACATTAGTTTCCAGCAGCTTTTTGATGATGTTAACCAATGATTTATTTGAAGATTCCGCCAATCCATTACCTTGCGAATAGTATGCAGTAGAATGCCCCAAGGTAATTTGATATTTAATATAAAAATCAATCATCCTTTTAGATTTAAAAGTTGTTGCATTATCTGTAATCAGCTTTATCAGGAAAACCAAAATGTGACAAAATATTATTTTCGAGAAACTGAATTATTACCGCATCTGTGGCCTGCCGATTGGGGATTGCCTCAATCCATTTTGTAAAATAATCTGTCGTTGTTAAGATCCACTTATGCTAAGCTGAAGATGTAGGGTGGATCTCTCCAATAAAATCAAGGCCCCACTGCTGAAACGGAGCATTTACTTCAACCAGCTTGAGAGGTAGTGGCTGTAATTTTCACCTTCCCTGAAAAATTTGACATTCGTGACAACTTGTAATAGTTTTATAAACATCAGCAAAGAGGGTAGGCCAATAGTACCCTACTCTGAAAAAAAAAAAATCCGTCGTCTTCCAAAATAGGTGACCTCCACAATCTCCCTTGTGAAAATCATCCATGCCCTGTTTTGCTTCTTCCTCAACCAAACAATTCAGTAACATACCTCCAAGATCTTTCCCTTATAATGCATTATTCATAATACAAAATTTGGCAGCCTTTAATTTCAGAGTTCTACTTTTATGTTTAGCCATTCTCAGTGGTGGTGAAAGATTTTGGAGCACATATACAATATTTGAATACCAAGGAGAATGGATAAAAATTTTAGATAACTGAACAAGTGAGCTATCTTCATCTTCTTCGGATATGTCAGCAATCAATTTTATGTCTAAGGCATGCAAATTAGACTCTGCCATCAGTTTTTCCAAACCTTTCCCCTTGATGAGCTTTGTTGGCTTTATTTCCAAATCATATTCTAATAAAGTTACGATCCATTTGCCTCATCTCCCTTCTGTATCTGTCTGTACTAAAACATCTTTGACAGTTGTGTTAGGGACATAGGCAAGAATATGAGAATACAGAATATATACTCGAAAATCTTTCAAAGCTTTCACCAAGGCAAGAGCTTGCTTTTCAATAATGTTATACTTTAAGGTTGCATCTCTTATTTTTCTACTGAAAAAGGCAATTGGATTCTCAAGCTAGTCTCTTTTCTGCATTAAGACTGCTGCCATGGTATGCTCTGAAGTAAATGAAAATAAAATAAAATCTTGGGAATAATTGAGGCTAATCAAAATTGTAGCTGAAGAAAGGTCCAAATTTACCAAATTGAAAGACTTGATAGCTTCTTCAGTCCACTTTAATACACTATCTTTCTTTAAAATGTTTTTGATTTCCCTCAAATGTTCCGCTAGATTTGGCACAAAATGACATAAGAAGTTCATCTTACCGTTGAATGCTTGGATACCCTTTTAACTACGGGGAAAATCAATTTTCTGAATGGCTTCCACTCGAGCAGGATTGATAAAGGATGCCCTCCTTGGATATGATGTGACTGAGAAGCTTCCTTTCATCCATGGCAAACAAGCTCTTTTTTGGATTAAGAGATATGTCATACTTTCTGCACCACTGAAAAATAATAATCAAATGATAAAGATTCTCCTCATCTAAATTAGAAAAAATTTTCAAATCATCAAGATAAGCTACTAAGAATACATCTTTCTCATTTGCAAAGGCGATGTCCATAGCCCGCTGAAAAGTTGCACCAGCATTATTTAAACCGAATGGCATCTTGGCATAATGGAAAGTCCCCCACAAGGTGGTGAACGTTGTTTTGTCCCTATCATCCTCATGGACCAAAATTTGATTGTATCCCTAATACCCATTGAGCAGTGACAGACGAGATGCCCTAACCACTCTTTGGAGTATGTGGTCCATCTTCGGCAACAGATAATTATCTTTCAAAGACACCTTATTCAGATTTCTGAAATCAATGCATAATCTAATCTCACCTATCTTCTTCTGCATGGGCACCAAATTGGAAATCCATTCTGAAAATCTTATTGGAACGATTATACCAGCCTTGTATAATTGATTCACCTCCTTTTCTATAGATGGCAACAACTTAGGATTGATCCTTCTTAGCTTTTGGCGAAATGGCTTTTGGTTTGGCTTGATTGGAATGATGTGTTGAAATATACTTTTATTGTACTCCTTCAAATCTGAATAGTCCCATGCAAATACATCAGTAAATGAAGACAATAAACTAATGTACTTTGCCTTTACCTGAGGAGGCAATGCCTTTGACAACTTCACCATCTTTGGATTTTCTATTGTTCCAATATTCACATCTTCAACTCCCTTTTCGGTTAGAATCAAACTTGGTTTCTGGGCTACATCATCTTGGTCAAATAATTCCTCTAAAGGTATAAGGCCTTTAGGGATGACATTGTCTGTTAGTTGAAAAACTTCCATCTGATTTACTTCTAAGTCTAGTTCACCATTATCTTGCTCGCCATCTATATAAGTGTCTTTATATTTGCCTTCATTTCACAGAAATTCTTCAATCTCTTTGTCATCATGAAACACTTGCCAATATCTTTGATTATCAAGGATAGCTAGGCGATGTTTCACATGAATTTCAAACTTATTGTTTGAATTCATCGGAATCTTCAAGTTACTTGCTGTTGTAGCAAGGGAATCTACAATAACATTCTGTGCACGTGGAACACATGTCAAAGTAAAATCTAGAAACAACCTCAAAATGTCCAAAACTGCATTGCGGTAAGCCCTCATTCGAGGATGTTTTTCTTGGTATTCTCCTTTGACTTGCTTGATTACTAATTGAAAGTCGCCATAAACTGAAATTCTTTTTGCATTCAGCTTTCTAAGGATTTTCAAGCCTACAATTAGTGCCTCATATTCTGCTTCATTATTAGAACAATCAAAAGCCAACTTGTAACAACAAACTCTTACATTACTCGAGACTTTATTTGGTGAGAAAATAGGGTTGCGTATTCAAATACCAATTTTGGCACCTTCCCTACCTACTGCTCCATCAAAGTCCATACTCCACAAACCAGCTTCTTCTTCCAAATGCTGAAATTCTACCTATTTTTCTACCTTTGGCTGTTGTCCATCTTTTTCTTGCTGCTAGTGGAATGTTGACTGTTCAGTGGTACTTTCAAGCCTTTGCCTCTCTGGATGAAGTACAGCTCTAAAATATTCCGTAATCTCAGGTATATCTTCAACTTCAACTAATTGACTATTTACATCATTGAAACTACTGTCAGAATAAAGAACAAAAGACTCTAAATCTGTATGTACATAATTAATTGGATGATTCATAGGTTTCTCCTTGCTCGTGATCATGTACTTCATCATTTTCTCTCTATATAATTTCCTCATTTTACCAAACATGGGAATAGTAGCACTGCAATGTCCCTTTGAGTTTTGCACCCCATGATCTAGATAGAAGCATGCCAAATCTAGGGGGAATGTCAGCCACAACTACATCGATAAGAACATGTTTTGCTAGAATCTGATCCAAACTTACGACCAAATCTTTAATGATACCAATATATCTTACTCTACCAAAATCAAAGGAATAAAGGTCATGATATTTTCGAGTGATATCCAAACCCAATTTTTCCATAATTGCCTTTGGCATTAGGTTGTGAGACGCTCCTGAATCAAACATGGTGTTGTGTAAAACATAATCATGCAATCTAACGCTGATGTAAAAAGGAGCTACATAACTATCCTTATATTGACCTTCTAATGCCGGACCAAAAATAAGTTCAGGTTGGTCATCTGCCACATTTACCATATCAGAAAAAGGATCTACATTCAAAATCTTAGCCACTTGACCTTTATAACTATTGTTTTTCAGTAATTCAATCAAAGATATTGACACTTTTAACTTAGCAATTTCATTTTCTAAGCTAAAGGTTGTAGTTTTCTCTACCTCTTTGACTATCATTTTTCTCCTTTGTTGCACTTGGCTGTGACTTTTCATTTGTTGATTGCACTTTACTGGAAGTAGGATCTGTTGGCTCCTTTCCCTTTTTCTGCACATTTGGAGCACCATTCTTCGGCGGTGTTGCTTCCTTCCTTTTCTGAATTGGATTGATAGGAACATCCCTACTCCTAAGTGAATAATGCCTTTGATATGCTATCAATGCATTCATGTACCCTCTCTGGTATTCATCTGATTCCTCTTCTAGGACTGTTTCATTTGCCAATATAAAATCTTCATCTTTTTGTATAGCTGGACTTTCTGATTACTCCTCATCTTCAATGATATAAATTGGCAAATCATCTGGTGTAAAAAAATGATTCTCTTCTCCTATTGGATCATCGTCATCTTCTGATTTAGTGCCATGGACATAGTTATGTTGTAATGGTGTTTTGACTTGTTGTTGAGCTGATGGATCTTGAGCTCTTTGCTCCCATTGCTTGATTCTAAATTGTGGTTGCTGCTGACCACGGAAATTTGGATTTCTAACATGTGTCTCAGGCTTATCTCCAATGGTGAATCTATCAAACATCTTCTAAATCTTACGGAGAAAATGATCTGAAGTAGAATCTTCTTCCTTTATAGTCACGTTCTTCTCGGTCTTTGTTCTAGCTCTCTTAGCTAACAAATTTGCTTCAACAATTACTGCAATTTTTTGCATGTCCTCCAATGTAGTTGGGTCTCTTTCTTTCAACTGATATGCCATATCGGGATCAAAACCATCAGGAAATTTGATCAAATCCAGCCCCATAGGTGGCTTGATATCAGCTAGAATGGCATTATAAACAGTTTTGAATCTAACACAGTAATCCTAGACACGTTAACCAACATTTCTCTTTATGCTTTCATACTCGGAAAAGATTTGGACTGGATTTTTATTTACCTCCCAACGATCTAGAAATTGTTTATGAAGGGCTTCCAATGAATTGATTGTTCCAGCAGGTAATGCTCTGAACCACTTTCGGACTTCACCTCCAAAAATTTGCACAAATGATCTCATTGTTACATTCTCTACATCTATCTCGTGGAGATCAAAGAAATCACTCATCCTATCGACATGTTGTTGTGTTGTGACACCTTGAGAAGCATCAAACAATGGGATCTTGCTTTGGTAATCAGTGGGCATGGCATCCAAGTTTTGTGGCAAAACAAGAGGTGCATATCTGGCAGTCATTGCTCGAGGCGGATTTACAATTGGCCTTGGGGATGTAGGAGGAGTTGGAACAACAATAGCAGCTAATGTGACCAGTGTATGAGGTGTTGAAGGGGGTGAAGAAATTATTGATGTTTGAGGTGTAGAAGGAGTGGATGGCAGTGAAAGCACTGTAGATTTCTGATAAGATATAGTGGGTTTCACGGGAATGGTGGGAATAAAAGGAGTTTCAGTAGGAATTTCAGAATTAGATACAATGGTAGATGAACCAAGAGTAGAAGATGAAAATTCTAAGAACTCAGGAATATTGGTAGCCACAATTGAAGTTTGAAGATTCAGAATATAAGCATCAATTGATCGATTTGCTCTTTCAGTTTCAAGATCCTTGACAAACTCTAGATTTAGAGCAGTAGCACCAGCTGCACTTTTAGACTTAGTTTCAAACAAAGATAGCTCAAAATGTTCATCAAATGGGATATCTTCAAGATATTCAAAAACAACTGGGCATGAACGAGATCTAAACACAGGAATCACAGAACTTTCTTGGCGGAGAATTCTTGGAATGAGATTTTGGTTTTCATACACAGGAGGAGGATCAGGAGGAGGATTTTCTCTAGTATATCGTCTAGAAGCCAATGTGTTGAATTATTCCCAAAAATCAAATTGACATTACAATCTTGTCAGCCTGCTAAATTCTAAACTCATCATCCAAAAGTCTAGAAATATTTGATGTACTGGGGAAATTTGCAAGTCACATGTTCAGTTTATAAAACTAAATCGGAGATTGACTGAAGCAACATTCATCTGCTTATGCACTCGCAAAGCAAGTGCAGTTCGAAGGCTACCTGGCTAACTTCAAGCTCCGTCTATAGTTTATAAAGCAAATAACATTAACAAACAAATAAACTTATCTTCCCCAGTATGGTGGCCACTATGTTAGGGCCTAAATCTACTTCAGGCTAAGAAAGGCAGGTCTAGGGTAACATCAAACCACGCTTCACCTGGTAGCTAGCCCTACAAGGTCGGGAGAGGGCTCTCTCATTGTCAATCTCAGGAAAATATAGCAAATTAGGCTTGAGATGAAGACTAATTTTAGGCTAGGTATATGCTCAGAGGAGTTTCATTGAGTTTAATGTCGGTTTGCTGGATCAAAAGTGAAAGGCAGTTTTGGGTATGGGGAATGGACTCAGTCTTGCAGAGTTTTCTGTGGGGAGAGATAGGAAAATGCTTTAGTACTTTGAAATAAGTGAAATGGAAAGTCTTAAGACTAGTGAGGATTTGAAGAGGGCATGAAAGTATCAGGAATCCTCTTCAAACAGTTTGAAAACATGTAAAACCAAATAAAACTTAAGGTAGAGCACTGCAACATCAATGATTTCCACATTTATACTTGATTCATTCAGTTAAGCTGAAAACGAGAGTGATAATGGCACACATAAACACATGATGACTTGATTTACAGAAGGAGAAACAATACTAAATCACCTTTTCACAAGAATACCACAAAATGTTGAAAACCTTGGTCTATTTCCCTGCCAAACTGCAGAGATGAATGTACAATGATGCTCAAAGCTTTCATAAGAGTCCAACCTTTGAAAATGACTCAAAAACACATGATATGTACCTCCAAACCACATATGCCATCCATCAAGGGTCGAATCCATGAGAAGAGGGGTGGTTTCAACCATTTCTAAACTAGGAACACAAAAATAGGCAGTGGAACAGCTTGCCTCTAAAACCTAGGAAACTGATTCATTCAACTCCAAACCACCTACAACTGATGTATCTACCTTATCAAGTCCATTTTTATCATTTTTACATCATATTACATCAATTTACATCATGTCAACTCATGAATTTGACCATAAGAGAGAAAAAGTCAAACTAGAAGAAAACTAGGCGAAAAACAGAGTTTTTAGGCAAAATTGACACTTTTTCATCCTGTGCGTAGCGCCATTTTTTCTGTGAGTAACGCTTTTTCCTCGCTGCATTTGGAGGCCTTTTCCTTCACCAAATTTGCTCCAAGTAGAGTTGTTGGAAATATTTGTCTATCTACTTTCTATAACAAGTGGATGTTTTGAATTTTGTGCCCAGTTTCCCCTCCAAAAATCAGTTCTCCCAACACTGCTTCTTGTGTGGCCAAAAAGTGGCGCAGAGGGCATTTTTGAGGTGTTTTTGGCCCTTTTGGTGACCCAAAACTTGTCAACATTTTCTAGTAATTTCTAGGTATTCATAATTTTACATGCGGAATCCAAAAATGTAAAGTTTTCCTCTAGAGGAGGTCCCTAGAAAATGCGAGGGCCAGGTGGCACTATGCACCTGCCAAAAAAACCTGTTTTTTCCTTGAAATTTTCAAAATTGTCAAAACATTTACCAAATTTCTTTATATTTGGCATGAGTGATATGCATCAAGTACTATGCTGGACCAAGGAAGCTTTAGCCAAGATCTTGAGTATATCTTGGTCTTTCTTGCTCCTCAAAATCTTCTTCAACTTGGCTTTTAGGCACCTTATCCTAGCTTTGCAAATTTTGTTTCATGCCAAATAGTGATAAGCCATGTGCCGCAACATCTTTTTATCCTTGTTGGCCTTTTCAAGCAGCTTCTCCAAGTGCATATTTTCCCTCTCTAGACAAGATTCCCGGTTAGCATCAATCTCTTGCTCAAGGGGTGTCAACTTGACTTTCTTTCTTTTTGCAGCTTGCTTGTTTTCTCTTATGGTTTGCAGCTCCATGATGTCTGCTTATCCTCCAACTGCTTGTTCCATGGCTCAAGGTAATTGATGATCCACTTAGCCCTTTCAAGGTTAAGAGCTAAGGCATGGATGTCAGATTCTTTCTCCTTGATGATCTCCTTGAGTTTTGAGCTTTGGGAGCCCAAATCAACATCATCATCTTGAATCAAGATGAAATCTCTCTCCTGACCTTCAGAAGGCCCTACCCCATGCAATGGTTGTTTCCCTTTATCCTGTACCTGCTCTGCTGAAGAAGAAGGCAAATCCCCTTTCACCCCAGGTGAAGATAGCATTTGCCTGTTGTTTGATGAAGGAAACGAGACCCCTTCCACCCCAGGTGGAGATAGTACTCATTTTGCAGCTGCAAATAGCATCCCATTTTCATAAGTGACATATACTGGTACCCCTGTAGCTTGAGCCTCATGAACCTCTGGTTGATTTGAAGGCCCTCCTTCCTCTTGAAATATTGATGGGGTCACTTGAGGGCTTTTGAAAACCTCATGTGAAATGAAAGTATCCCATGAAACATTCAACAAACTCAATTGATGCAAAACAACAATCTTAATCAATGAAAAATGATAAATGTTGTTGAATTGTTGATGAAGAGGTTTTATTTGCACCAATGTAGCCATTTTCTCAGTGTTTCTGCATATGAAATAGGGGAGGTTCATCATTCTCACTCTAGTGAAATGCATCAATAATCTAATATGATAAGTGTGCAAGCGAGAAAATCTTCCTTCACAACTGAAGTATTTGATAATGAGCTTCATGAGTGGAGCATAAGTGTCGTGTAGGTATCTGAAAGGAAAGACCCTATTGATCTGCTTCTGATAAGTAGCCTTGATATAAGGATCATAATGTTCTTTGCTCACATGTTGTCCTTTGTTCCACTGTTCACCTACATTTGGAATCCCTGTTGCTTCAGCTATAGTTTCAGGTGTTAAAGTGAAGGAAACACCTTCTAAATTTACCTAGCCATTGTGAAGATGAAGGAAAAATAGTATAGCAAGTTCATGGTGGTATTTCACCCTCTCCACCATCTCACAAAACTAGTAGCAAGGCTGATGTTTAAAACATGTTACTGCAAGGGGAAAGGCCAATAACTCTGTAAGTGTGGTGGGCTCCTCCCAGATGTGTTTTCCTGCCTTATGCAGTTTTCTCGGTGCATGAATCTCTTGGGAGGAATCACTCACTGTTTCCTCATCCCTTTCATAAGCTGAATCTGTTTCCATATTTGCCACTGTTTGGTGCAAAATGATGAGTATGAAGAGATTTTATTTCAAGAATAGGTGACTGTTGTTTTCTTCTTTGGGATTTGATGAATGGGACTGATGAGTTGAAGGTTTTGAATGCTTGTTGTAGGGTTATTAAGGCTTGATAGGGTTTTGGGAATGAATATTAGGCTTTGGGGAAAAGTGGGATTAAGTGTTAAGGTTTTAGTGTTTGGGGAAAAAGGGAGTGAGATGAGTGTGAATGAGAGAGGGAAAGGGGAAGAAAATGTAAGAAAATGTAGTGAAGGGAAAATTATGCAAAGGATTAGACTAACAGCAGGAACGACAAAAAAAACTACAAACCCTAGGCAATTTTGCAATATGACTATGCAGCAAATTAGGGTTTGGTTTCTCACCTATCAAAACACTATCAATGATGACCAAATCTCTTTTTAATGGCAAATTTATGGGTTTACTTACTTGAAGGGATGGTATTAGTGAAATTTGGAGCTTAGAAGCTTGATTTTCAAGAGTTATGGGCTTGGTAGATTAGTGCATCATGCCAACAGCCAAGTGCGCCACGCCGAACAGGTTCGCCGCACCAATTCAAGGTTCAATGCAATTTCTACGTTCGGTGCGTCGCACCTATGCCCAGTTGCGTCGTACCAAGAAGGAACATGAAAACTGCTGCAAGTTTCTTCTATTTGCCTCAAAACGTGATCTTCACCTTATTCTTCCTTACTTTTAGCACAAATGGAGTCTTTAACACTAATGAACACTTTATATAACCTTGGCTTTTAATTTTTAATTTGAAAAACCCATTTTTCTAAAGTTCCTTTTCACTTTATTCTTTAAAAACTCTGTTTTGCAGTTTGGCTCTCTTTTTGTCATTTGATGGACTAATTCTTGGATTTTCTTGTCTCTTTCGCAGGAGCTGGAGTGCAGGAGTTTAACAAGGTGACCCGGGGCTGTAGATGATGCTTATTACATATAGGAAAATTAAAATTACATGAAATTTTTATACATAGAACATAAAAATTATGTTTTTCCTCAAAACAGGGTTTTGAGGAAAAAAATCAAATACTGAGTAAATCATTATTGAAATTTTGATGCTGAGACCTTATTAGACCTCCTCATGTGCCTGCTGACCATTATTGAGATTTTTCATGACGATGGTGACAAACCCTAGATCTAATGATACTTGAAAACCCTAAAATGACTTCTGCAACCGAATTGAAATAAAATGAAAGCAAATGATTTGTACATGTGCAAATAGGCCTGCAAATGAAAGCATGAGGGAAATTTGAGAAAGAACCACTACCATCAGATGATCCATGACCTAATGGAATGCAGCTGATCGGATGAGACACCTAAAATGCATGCAAAAAGAGAATTTGATCCTTGATGGAGGGATGAATGTATTGACACTAACACCAACCGATCCAAAGTGCGTACGAAATAAGGACAAAGGAAGTGAACATAATTGCAAGTGAACTTTGTTGACGGGCTACCAATGAGGTATGATTTAAAGTTATTTCAATTTATTTTAAATCTAATGGTAGTTATGTGCTTGGTATAGGAAAGCATAAAATGCCTAGTTGGGTGGTTGAAACTAACTGCAAGAACTAGTAGCAGAAGTGAAAAAAATTGGAACATGTAGTAGTATGTTGGTAAGGCATTTAGGAGCAGGGCCATTGTGAGACATTGGTACCCAATAGTGTTCATTGATTTCCATGAACATACTATGACTGGTATGATGGTTTTGATGCAGCTAAATGCCTTGGTTATTTGACCTTCTGATGTGAGGAAGACTTTCCAAGGGATGGATCACCCAAGATACGGGATGTTGGGGAACTTGGAAGTTGAGTGACTGCACGGAAGGGGTGACCAAATTTCGCAAGAGACTATGTAGAAGAGAAGGGAAGGTTGGGGATATATTTTTTTTGGTCATTAGCATTATTAGATGGAATCAAATGCACGTTGGGAGTGTTACCTGGAAAAAATGAATTAGTAACTAGTCACTTAGAGGACAAGTGGTACAAGATTTTGGTACTAGATATTGGATGCGGTTTTGAATTTGGGAGTGGATTTTGTACTTCCTAGGAAGGAGGTGAATCCTGGTATTATTTTAAGGGTGGAGGTGTGAGCCTTGCAAATGTGGGAATTGTATCCTCTTATGTTTTGGTTGACTGAATTTGCATATGTGTATATGTGTATATTATTGTAAATCATTTATCAAGTTGGATTTATAAAGCTCCATAAACAGTATGGTTATTTTTTGGTTGAAAAAAATGTGCGTATGTGTATATGTGGTTATTATAAATACCATAATGAGATATTTTATAAAGATCCAGTAAACGATATGTTTGTCATGTTTCAGCTATGTTCATTGTAAATATTGAAACGAGTTGTGTTATAAAGCTCCATGGGTAGTATGTTTTGTTTCGAGTCGTTTCTTGGTTTATTGGTGTCACTGAACACCGAGGATGGTGTTCCCCCAAGGGGGAGGGTTCTGTAGCAACCCTGGCCAAAATTTCATGTAAAATTTAATATAGGAAAAATAAGACCAAGGTCATGGGACACGTATTCCAAGCTCAATGGTGGGCAAGACATCCTAGTGTGGGTGTTCATTGGTTTATTATGGTTAAAGGAATTTGGAAAATGCAATGGAAAAATATTTGGAAAGGAAAGAGGAATTAATTGGCATTTTATTTATGAAATAAAGGAAATTAGGAGAAAAGGATGGTGAAAGGTTACAGGTTGCATTTGAGGAGGAAAATGAAGGAAAATAATGGAAATTGAAGAAAATAGAGGCCTCATTGATAAAAGGGCTTATGAGGATCAGTTGGAAAGATTTTTGCTCAAGCTTGGTCAATGTAATATTTCTTAATTTAGTTTTGGAGATCATATTTTATTCTCTCTCTTTTAGTCTTGGACACACAGAGTTTTGTTGGAGCACTTTGGCATTAGATCAAGAAAGGCAAAGAAGGCAAGAGGAAGGAAGGATCAAGCAAGGAAGAGTAGGATCAAGCAGCTACAGCAAGATTCTTTGCATATATCAATTTGCATGTGTGGTTTCCTTGCTATATTTGGCATGCATTGTTGAGGAGGTAAATCCCCTCTACAGAAAAAGGCGATCCCTACTAGCCCAAACCGGGTCTAGCAACAATGATACAACGCTGCAACGCAAGTTTCTAATTGCAAATTAAAGACCAATGATGAGGGCCTACCTAGATTCCAACACTAGTGCTTGTAGAAGAGGTGACGCTCCCGTTCTTTTGCTCCGGCAGATCACGATTCCCACGATCTTCGTGAATGGACACCTGCACATACAAAGAACGACACAAACAAAAGCATAAAATCCAACATATGCAACTATATATCAGTCAGAAAGGATATAACTCATCATCATTAGAAATAACAATAAGAGTGGAACCATAACAATAGTCGTTTATTGATAATAATCAAAGAAGAATACAACCATGGTTCTGACATTAGATTCTCCTTTGGCTGGGTGATCAGCAGCACATGTCTTGCAAAGCTTGTTGGGAGTAGGAACAAGCCTCTCTCTCTTTTTTTATTGGACAAGAATCTCCTTACTTAGATTTGGCCTTATGGGAATGAAGAAGGCTCTTGCAGCATGAAGCTCTTGGAAACTTGACAATTCTCAATCTCTGGAACTCTGGAACTAGCTTG
>APFE031257170.1:17238-70270 GCA_000404065.3 Pinus taeda
AGACCTCCATTTTTATTCTCTTTAACGAGTCAAAAAGGGAAAAAATACTCAGCAATCTTTTCATATTTTACGAGTCAAAAAAGAGCTTAAAGGTGACTCATCCTAGAGGAACGAGTGGTATAAAGGGTAGCAACTGGTTCCGGCAATTGTGGAACTGTTCAAAACATGTAATGGTCAAGAGGCTAGCTAATAAAACCACTCATTGTTGTGGTTCCTCAGGAAAGGAAAAACAAGCAAGTGAAAGCATATGATCGGCCAAAGAGATGGTGGCGATGGGATGAAAACAACCAAGGCTCATCTAACAGAATTGAGTGGATAAAAATGGCAGTCACGAGATGTACATCGGGTATGGGTTCATTTTTACACAAGCTTGAACCATGGAGAACTCTGCTTGGATTCAGTTTCATTTTTACACAAGATTGAAACGAAAAACTATGCTTGTTATAAGTTTGCATGCCCCCTGTTCAAAACATGTAATGGTCAAGAGGCTGGCTAATCAAACCACTCATTGTTGTGGTTCCTCAGGAAAGGAAAAACAAGCAAGTGAAAGCATATGATCAGCCAAAGAGATGGTGGCGATGGGATGAAAACAACCAAGGCTCATCTAACAGAATTGAGTGGATAAAAATGGCAATCACGAGATGTACATCGGGTATGGGTTCATTTTTACACAAGCTTGAACCATGGAGAACACTGCTTGGATTCGGTTTCATTTTTACACAAGCTTGAAACGAAAAACTATGCTTGTTATAAGTTGGAAAAAATACTCCGCAATCTTTTCATATTTTACGAGTCAGAAAAGAGCTTAAAGGTGACTCGTCCTAGAGGAACGAGTGGTATAAAGGGTAGCAACTGGTTCCGACAATTGTGGAACAGTTCAAAACATGTAATGGTCAAGAGGCTAGCTAATAAAACCACTCATTGTTGCGGTTCCTCAGGAAAGGGAAAACAAGCAAGTGAAAGCATATGATCAGCCAAAGAGATGGTGGCAATGGTATGAAAACAACCAAGGCTCATCTAACAGAATTGAGCGGATAAAAATGGCAGTCACAAGATGTACATCGAGTACGGGTTCATTTTTACACAAGCTTGAACCATGGAGAACTCTACTTAGATTCGATTTCATTTTTACACAAGCTTGAAACGAAAAACTATGCTCGTTATAAGTTCGCATGCCCCCAGCATAATGACACAAAATGAGGTACATGCCCCCCAAGCTTCATTGCATTTAACAAAGTGGATGGAATGAAGGTTCACTTTCGAGATCTTCGAAAGACTTGACTTGTATTTATGAGATCTTAATCAAAAGACTTGATTGGGAGAGGCAGTTGTTTCATTTTTTAATGAGGTTGACACAGTAAAAGAACTATCCTCATAACCCTTGTTTCATTTGTTAATGAGCTTGACACAAGATCAGGAACTATGCTCGGACCAGACCCAGTTTCATTTTTTAAGGAGCTTGACATAGGAAAGGAACTATGCTCTGACCAGACCTAGTTTTATTTTTTAAGGAACTTGACATAGGAAAGTGAACTATGCTCCGACCAGACCTAGTTTCATTTTTCAAGGAGCTTGACATAGGAAAGTGAACTATGCTCTGACTAGACCTAGTTTCATTTTTTAAGGAGCTTGACATAGGAAAGTGAACTATGCTCCGACCAGACCTAGTTTCATTTTTTAAGGAGCTTGACATAGGAAAGTGAACTATGCTCCAACCAAACTTCATCATAATGAACAGGAAGTCAGTGCTTCCAAGAGTGCCACTCCCGGTGGAAGGATAACATCTTGGAAGTCAGGACCCAATGCCCCCAGGACAATATGCACGACGGCAGCATCATTGGATACAGGCACGGGATAAGTAGCCACGTAGTTGACCTGCGGTGGGGCAGATACAACCGGTGGATAAAAACCAGGAGGGGATGACAACTGCGCAGGAGGCACCGAGGGACTAAATAACGATAATTGATCTATAGTCACGATCCTTCCGTCATGTGGAAAACAGACCACACGGAAAAGTGAAGAGACAAGGGCCCCCATGGCATAAACATAGTCACGACCAAGGAGAAGACTGAAATCTAAAGCACCTTGGGTAACCAGTACGTCGATACAGACGGTTTTGCCTCCCAAAGTAATAGGGAACTTTGGAAGGATCCCTAATGGTTGACTGGTTCCTCCGTCAAATGCCATCAGATTCTGCGCGACCAGCACAAGCTGTGGGGAGCCCAAAGCTTTCCAAGTAGTGGAAGGCATAAGACTGACAGATGCATCCTCATCCAAGACAGTGTCAGGTACTGCCTTATCATAGGCATGTAGTGTAATCTGGAAAGCCACATGGGATGGAAGGAAAAAAGTAGTCAGGTGACTCCAGTCGAAGGAAACGACTGAACTACTTGGTGGGGGAATCATATGATTGCCCCCCTGCTCCAAAGAAGGACCCCTAAGATCAGCTGGGATAGGAGAGGAGAGTCGTTTTTGGACTCAGGAGAATCTGACGAGACAAGAAGAAAATGAGCATGACGCTCTTCTGAACCAGAGTGATCAACAGGCGGTGAACCTAAGTTGACACTCTCTCCGACCAATGGTTGGTCCCGAATAGGCTTAGCACAGCCAGGTTCGGAAGGAGGAGGATGGACAAGAGAAGGATCTAAATCAATCTCTTTGTCGACAGGGAGAGGAGAGAGCCTCTAATAACCGACAGGGAGTTGGGGTGAAGAAGCTATAAGAATTTCCAAAACGGTGGAAGCGTTATCCATGAGTGGAAAAAGGTGAAGGGGATGGTTGCCTTCACATAGCCTACAGGGGAATTGAATCTTCCCTTTCTTCTTACCATTGCCAACTGATAGGGTAGCATCGCCATGAGCTTCATAGGATGATGAGGGACAGGCCGGATCATGAGACCATACTTCTAAGATCCTGGGAATGCCAGGACAATCACGAAGAAGATGGTCATCTTTGCACAATTTACAAGGAAACTTGACCTTCCGCGGAGGAGCAGAAGGAGTTCCAACCTGAGCTGTTCTCGGAGCAGTAGCTGCACTTGTAACCTCTCGCTTATCAGACTTCTTCTTCTTCGTCTTCTTCTTCTTCTTCTTAGCCACCTGGTTACTTGAATCCAGACTTTCACCAGGCGAAGTAGAAGATGAGGATGTAGAAACAGGCGAAGAAGGGGAGAGGTCCACCTTGGAATCAACATGATGTTGTTCGGGTGGAGGAACTGATTGACCAGTAGTTGAGACACTAGGAACCACAGAGGTTGAGAACAACCAAATAGGCAACCCAACAGTTAACCCAGGAAGGGACAACGTTGCCATGTAAGGAGCACCAATATTCCCAAAAGGAGGAAAATGACCAAGATTCCCGTCAGAGGGGATTCCTGGGTTGGTGAACTCTGGAAAAGTTGCCATCAAAGACTAAAAATTGCACACGGGGCTGAAAAAAGAGTTAAGACACACAATCAAACGGTCAACAAGCAGAATTTAACAGGGCGTGTGATCGCGAGTGATTTAATTTTTACCACATTGGAATTAAGAAACTTCACCGTTTCATGTCTTAAGAGTCAAGAAACAGATAAAAGGTGACTGTATCACTTTCAGATTTGAAACAAGCGTGAAAGGACAAGCGCTTGGTGATCCTTTCAAATTTAGGGAGTCAGAAAAGATCAACTGACTGCTCAGGGATACTAGGCAAAGAGGGTGTACCAAATAACCGTGAACTGCAATATACACCTTGGTTTCAAAAATGAAAGAGAAATCAACCAAGGACTTTCCATACGTGAAGGCAATCTCCCCAAATGTTGTGCTCTGTGTATCATGGGTATAGGGTGGTAGACTTGGCTTCCTATGGATAAAGGATGATAACCTAGTGGGGTCTCCCCATATACTCGACAATACGTGGGAGCACAATTCCGTACTAGACCACTATTGAGTCACAGAAGGAGGAATCACCCAACCTTGAGTGGAAACAAAAGTGACTAGTTTTAAAGACGTCAGAGCACGTCTCTAGCCTAGACCTCTAAATATGTTTTGTTATGTTCCAATGCGTTGTTAGATTCATTCAGTTCATTTTAAAGTTGATATTGTATTATGTTTTAGTTTTCAGGCCTTACCGTATGTAATGTCTCAACATTTCCTAAATGCAAACTATATGCCACAATATATCATTTCATTCGATGAATGCTAACTAAAGTAAGGAGAGAGTTTGCATTCACTTCCAACAATGCAAAAAATTGATCACCAAGAGAAAATATAACAAATTCTATAATGCACTAATTTCATCAAGAAAAACTAATGCAAATCAATTCAAAAACAGTTTTTATTTTTATTTTTATGTGTTTAAAACAAGCATAAAAATATGTAAATTCAAATCAAAGAAAACTAATCTAAATCTACGATAGATTTTTCAGAATGTAAACTATGCAATTGTAACCTATGCACAATTCACTTGAAAAGTATGCAAATGTAATCTATGCACATTTTCATTCATATTCTGAAAATGAGAATTCTAATTATGCAAGTGTGATCTATGCAAGAGAATTCTCAAACACAAGATGATTCTAATGTAATCTAAGAAACAGTCAAGTGTAAATCAAGAAAATTGGGTGAGAGTTCCAAAGATGAAAAAATAAAAACACTCAAAGGAGATTAACACTCATACAGAATGAGGGGGGGATTTTTTTTCAAAAACAAAAGCAAAAAGATGCAAAATTGTGAAAAGACTGAGACAAACCTCCAAGTAATGACCAAAGGAAATCAAATTAAGAATTTCTCAAAAAAGAGACTCAAAACCAGTCAAACAAGACTCCAACACACTCAAGAAGTCGAGAAAATGTATCCAAAAACAAAGACCAAGCTCAGAAGGCTTAAAACCAAGCAAACTTTAACAATTCCCAGGCCTGGCGCAATTGTCAGGCTGAAACTAGCGCCTTTCAAGGATTGGCGTCGGTTGTAAATGAGTAACTAGCGCCAATTGGCGTGACTGTTACGCTATAAAAGCACGCTAGTCAAGTTTGCTATGCAAAAATAAAAAACAAGCAATCCAAAGCTAGGCCAACAATAACCAGGTAAACCAAGAGGCAAGAAACAGCAAAAGAACTCAACCCAGAAGGTTAACCAAGCAGGTAAAAACCAAGAAACAACCAGAAAGGTAAGACAAGCTCCCCAGTGGAGTCGCCAAATTGTTGAGGAGGTAAATCCCCTCTGCGGACAGAGGCGATCCCTACTAGCCCAGACCGGGTCTAGCAACAATCATACAATGCTATAGCGCAAGTTCCTAATTGCAAATTAAAGACCAATGATGAGGGCCCACCTGGATTCCAACGCTAGTGCTTGTAGAAGAGGTGACACTCCCGTTCTTTTGCTCCGGCAGATCACGATCCCCACGATCTCCATGAATGGACACCTGCACATACAAAGAACGACACAAACACAAGCATAAAATCCAACATATGCAACTATATATCAGTCAGAAAGGATATAAATCATCATCATTACAAATAACAATAAGAGTGGAACCATAAACAATAGTCTTTTATTGATATAATCAAGAAGAATACAACCATGGTTCTGACGTCAGATTCTCCTTTGGCTTGGGTGATCAGCAGCACATGTCTTGCAAAGCTTGTTGGGAGTAGGAACAAGCCTCTCTCTCTTTGGTTATTGGACAAGAATCTCCTTACTTAGATTTGGCCTTATGGGAATAAAGAAGGCTCTTGCAGCATGAAGCTCTTGGAAACTTGACAATTCACAATCTCTGGAACTCTAGAACTAGCTTGCCAAGGAAAATGGACAAGCTTTTATAGATGGAGAAAGGGGAGTTGGGATCATCCACAATAATCATGGGATTGGCTTTATCACTAAAGAAGCTTCTATAAGAGGTGGCAAAGCACTTCCTCTCTATGGAAATCGGAAGCCAAACCACCCAACTCAAGATAGATTCAGTCCAGGAATTTGTTAGGATGAATCTTTCGTTGTTTGTTCATTAAAAAACACCACTGATTATGGTTGGCACGAGTGCGAATCTGTGACAGAGCGCCAACTGGTGCGCCCTCTTTGGAGGATTTCCCCCATTGGCGCGAGGGATGCACTATAGAACCGCACCAATGGAAAAAGAGCTATTTTTAAGGTTTTTAGCAGGAGATATCTTCAGGGCAAATGAAGCTCATGTTCAGGGGAATGTAATGCAAGTGTTTGTAGGCCATGTCACTTCTCATAGGTCCCGGAATGAGTCCTCCAAGATGCGGGAGAGGGGTAACAGGGACGGTGACAAATTGTTGTGTAACATGCATGGTGTTGGATGTGTGTTCTTGGTTCTATTTATGTCATTGGTGTGGGTTTTTCGAGGCTTGATAGTGTTTTTCAACTTAGCCTTTCCATTTCTGAATAGCCATGATGTGATGGGGTTCTCATGTGTTGGTTGAGATGCATTGTTGGATGGATTCGAAGCTGAGTGAGGTGGATCCTTGAATAAAATAACACATGGCCTAATAACCCCTGAACCAGATTGTGGGTTGCAGTAAAGCCAGATTTTGTGTTGCCTCAGTGGCCTAGGAATCCTTAACCAGTCAATGGTAGGATATATGGTAAATCATAGAGGTGGGTTCTCTCCATCAGGCCTAGTAATCCTAGGATGTGATATACGTTAGAGTCTGGAGAGTGGAGTCTCCGTTAGGGCCTAGTGGTCTAATGTGGATTGCGGTAAATCCCAGAGACTGGTCTCTCAGATATGGCCTAGTGATACCTGGATCAGAATGTCGATTGCGATAAAGCCTAGAGACTAGGAGACATGAAAATTCCTCACGGTGTAGGTGGCGAAATCTGGTGGCATCCATGCCTGTTTTGGCCTAGTGATCTACTGGATATCATTGTAAAGCATGTTATTATATGTTTATTATTTTGGCCTGGTGATCTTGTGTTGTTTGCGGTAAAGCTTGGTTTCTATTGATGTGGGTGAGGTGGTTTAGCCTTGGGATGCCCTAGTTGGTTATTTTGGTTTAAATCCCACATTCATGCTTGGAATATGGCATGAGGGTGACTAGATGAAGAGATATTTGGCTAAGCCAATCTATGGTCAGGTGGAACGTGGTAGTCCCATATCAAGTTGGCTTTTGCATTCATTAATAGGAGCTTCTTTCCTTGGTATCTTATGTGTAAATGTATTGGTTTATATGTGGATTCTATGGTTGATGTATCCTAGATATTTTCGTTGTTATTATGTTGGTTATAAGCATGTTTTATGATAGTGATGATGTATGTCTCTCCTCATGTTTCTATTTGTAAATGAACGAACAATGTATCTATGACCTAATAGATGATAATGCAACTGATGATATTAGGGAAAAATTCTTTTTAGCAATTCCTATATAAGTATGAGACCCCTATGTCCATATTTTTTGTTTAAACCTATAGATTACAGTTTGATGAAATTCCTGTCATGGCTAGTAGGGGTCCAGTCAAGTCGGTGTTCAAGTAGTTGCATTTATATCATTATTTTGTTGTTATCTTTCAGTTTTGAAAGTTTCACGGAGTTTTGGGCAGTGACCTGGGCTCCGGGCCTGAAAAGTGGCACAAATCCTAGAGTCACAGACACAAGGCTGAGAAGAAAAGTCCCTAGACACACCCATGCCTTGTTGTGGGAATGACTGGAGCCTGCTAGATGCACCCTTGTCCATATCAAGGGAGCGCCCAGGGGTTTAATGGTCTAAAAACTCATTGGGACCTAGGGGCTGGTCATGGCGATAACTATGAAGGATTCTAGGAGTTTTATAGTAGGTATAGAAGTTATGTGTTGTGGGTTTTCTTCGATTCAACTTCCTTAAGGTCACCTAGGAGGTTGAATCCAATTATAGTGGCCTCTTGTCGCATATTTACCCCGTCTAGCCGGTTACTTGGGTAGATGTGGGATGAAGGTGTTACAACCACCACTAGGAAGTAGATTATATTGATTCGTACCCATACCTAGATAGAGATAGAGATCAATATTGTTCACCATTAAGGAAAAATATTATTCATTAATTGCTTTTTCCTAATCTAGATGGCTAAAAGTTTGTACAAATGTTTTTCAATTGTGAGTCTCTAAAACTTCAACCAAAAGAGAGGAGGCTCACTAGAATTGAGAACATGTATGATGTTTATCTATAGAATCATTAGTAAGATCACTAGTTGCTTCTTATGTTGTGCAAACCCACTTAAGATGTATTGGTGCTACTGTAGGTTCATGTTTAATTGGCGCAAATAAAGGAAGGTGTGTAGGAGAAGGTGGATTTTCATCCTTAATGTCACCATTTTAAAAAGAAACTTAAATAGGCTCGATAACAAAAAGGTTAGGAAGAGAATATGAAGCAAATGCTAAAGATGGTAGATAGGCCAAAGATGGCATAAACATTGAATTAGGCTTATTTGTTGAGATATTTTCATCAAAATTTACGTATCTTCTAATAAAAATTTCATTCAAATGAGGTTGAAGAAGTCTCTAACTTTTCACTCTTAGAACGTCAAACAAAATGAACTTCTCACTTTTCGGTTGTAATGCTTTCCTTTTCTCATAAAAAATATGAGTTCATGCTTCACTACCAAACACACTGTGGTGAAGTAAAATTATAAGTGCGGACACGAACGAATTCCTCTAGCCCGATAATGGGTCTAGCCACAATAGATACATTCTATGGAAGATTTCCATATGCTAGAACCAATCAAGAGGGCCTACCTCTTAATCACTTATCCTATTTGATGATTTCCTCGCTTGCTCGCTCCAGCAATCTCTTGCTTCCTTCTTCAAGCTCCCGAAACAAGTAAACAACAACAACACACAAACATAACAACAGACAAATTGCAATTCAACCTACTTAATAAGTCAAGAAGCATTAAGGCAAGAATATGTAATACTACAAAACATGTAGGAAATCAATCGATAGTTGCACATATTAATATCAAAGAGAGATTACAACCATTCGTCTTGACGTCGCAGTCTTCCTCTGATAAGACCAGGTTCCCACACACTTTTGCTAGCACTTCATGATGGCTTCAAACAACAATAGTTTAAAGACTCCTCCCTTTAGGCTTCACTCCAAACCAAACACAATTATCCCTCACACAACTAGATGGCTACAACTAGTAATAGCTTTCTTGTCTAAAATAGTATATTCACACTCAGCCAAAACTCTAACTTTGATTTTCACATTAGTCTGTGCTTGGGAAGAAGGGAGGTTTATATAGGAAATATGGATGGGAGATGGATCCTCTTCTCATGGGAGAAGGACTTATCCCTTGAGTTAGTTCCAAAATTATAGGAGAAAGGAGCCAAAACTGTCATCCTCGACCCCATCCAGCCAAACCATTTACCAAACTTCCGTTACAAAGCTTCTAGAGATGGAATCTTCGGCTCTAATTTAAAAAGATTTCCATAACAAGACCGGTGCAGCTAGAACACAGCTCAGTCACACCGATCAGTGTGGGGAACAGTGCTAATCTCTAGACATCGGCATGGGGGAGACAAAGGTTATTAGCTCTGGTCTTATAAATTGGGCAAAACAGAAGTTTCAGGGGAAATGGTGCAAAAGGAAAATGATCTGCTCATGAAGAGGGACATAATGGGAGTTTCTCCATGAAGGCAAAGCATGCGGGGTTCACTTTATAGGTCCTCCAAGATCAAGGAAATGGGAGTACAGGGACATTGACAAAATATTGTGTAACAGATGCCCCCTAAAGCTTGAAGGTCGAGCCGGAGTGAGGGATGAAATGATTTATAATTCAGTGCGGGGAACCAGTCTGTCGTTGAAAAACCTGCAAGCAAGTACTGATACATATACATAAACTAAGATCTCTATCAAATGATCTATGAATCATGGCATGGATGCAGCCATCCAGAGAATTATTAGGTAAATGGATCCAGGCATGGGTGCAACCATCCGTCAAAGAGGATCATAATGAAACCAATGTATGGTCGCAACCATCCGATAATGAGAAGGATCACATATGATAACTCATGGTTTGGTTGCAACCAACCATCTAAGGGAGACATGCATATCATCATAACCATGTCACAGCACTTCGTAACTTGGACTTTTTGTAATCTGAGTCCAGGGTCTTGCGCTCCAACACGACACGATATAAGTACAGATTCTAATCATGCGAATAGATGTGTTGACATCGAGCATGCTAGAAAGTTGCTTGATTACCAGTCCATGACGTAAAATGTTAACAAGCGTGAGAGAAATAACCAATAATGACAATGACCCTCAAGGTACTATCAGCACAATTCATAGAATGTGAATACAAGAACTGAAGTTGAACACTCGTGAAATCACCCGATTGAAAGCCAATGATGTGAACTTTTTGTCGAGTGTGAATAACTTGCCATTAGGGCATGCAAGCTATAAGGTACTGAAAGGGAGTCTCTCGGTCAACTTCCGAGATAATGAGTTGAAGTCGATGGAAAGTGACCGTGTTGAAGGAGGGCCATAATGAATCCCACATCATCGACGCGAGACGAGAGGATGCAAAATGATTTTGGATGATACAGAGAAACAAATGTAAGTGTAACTGCAAAAGAAAAACTCTTGAACATATCAGTGACACAATTGGAAGTTTGGCGGCTTTTGGACCCATGGAATTGGTGGTCATGATGACGTGGCAGAGATCAATTCGAAAGAAAAATGAACGGCCCAAACCTAGGAAGGTCAATGATACAAAGGAGGATATCTCAACCCGACACAAAGCAAAGAGTGTCATGTTCAAGAGTAAGCTGCCGACATGACTCGATAGATTTCCAAATTTTCCCCCACCATTTCTCACAAGTACCCCAATTATTTTTTAATCGCAAGCTTGAAGGGGATAGCATATGCTTGCACTGTAATTTCATACTTCGAATGAATCCAACCTAGTAAGTTTAATGAGCCCTAGGAAGGAGAAGCTTGTGTTCGTCATGGTAACGAATCTGGTGTCATTTAATAGTTTAACGAGTCTGACAAAGGTGTAACTCGGTATATTTTCATGTTTAGAGAGTCTGAAAAAGACACATAAAAGAAAAATCCACATGGTCCCTTTTCGTACATTTGTGTCTCTCAAGCCCAAAAAGGTAGAAAACAATACTTGAGAGAACCACTTGACCATTTTAGTCAATGAGTACCTTTTTCGTAAATAGTGCCTCCCAGCCCAAAAAAGGGGTTAACTTATATTGGGCGCACGACGTTTCGCATCCATTAACAAGTTTGAAACAACAAGGGCTCGGCCATCTTTTCATTTTTAAAGGGTTGAAAAAGAGCTGAAAGTGGACCCACCATATTTATTCTCTTGAATGAGTCAAAAGGGAAAACTACTCAGCCATCTTTTCATATGAGTTTAACGAGTCGAGAAAAGAGTTGAAATGCGACTCATCGTCATTGTCAAACATCCATCACCTGTTACTGCACAACTAAGGAAAAGTGTATTATTGAGTCCTTGAGCTAAAATAGGTCAAAAATATTTACAAAACCTGATATTTTCATGAAAAAAAATGAATAAAAAGGGGAAAAGTAAATATATTTTTTACCATTTACCATTTTACCTTTGCAGTGAAGATTTTTAACCCACTTTTGCCCTAGTTGTTCCGGAGCCTTGAGCTCCATTTTTATGCCATTTATTTATGTTTTTAGCCATTTATTAGGATTTTTAGGGAAGTTTTGGACAAAGAATTTCGCCCTTTGTCGACGTGATTTCCAGGCACGGGATCGCACTGGCCAAGGGTTATTTGCACAACCATCTGCGCTGACCGGTGCGATTCTTTCTAAAATAGGCACATCGGTGCCATGAAAGGGGAAAAGTAAATTTTCCTCAAGAACTAACCATTAAAACTTGAATTTCATGTGTCAAAGTTGATGATTGACTCAAATAAATGGCTTTTGCAAGAGAGTAATTGTCGAAAATGGTGGATTGGAAGGAAAGAGAACAAGAAGATGTGGACACCCAGAAAATGAATGATCCAAATTGCTTGGAGGCTTTGAGGGCTTGTGGGCTCCTAAAATTTTTCCTTACACCAGGGATGCGGGCCCAGCCTGAATTTGCTTCAATACTTGATAAGACTTTGGGACATCAATCGTGAGAATTTTGTCATTGGGCACCAGGAGCTAGAGTTGACAACTTCGGATATAGACTTCATCATTGGACTGTCACATAGAGGTAAGCCAGTGAACTTGTATGGGTCACATCTGATCGGGGCAAGCTTATATTCCCTGCTTGTCGTGTTGTGTTGGGTTATATTCTTTCCAAGACTAACCCACATAGTTAACCGAGAGGGTTAGAAGAGGGGCAGATGATGAGCCCCAAAAATGGATAATTATATGGGCTCATTCTGCCTCCTAATTCGACTTAATCCACCATTCTCATTATTTTATTGCATGGTTTTTATTATATTTATGCTAATAGAGTGAATTGGGTTAGTCATTATGCCAACAAGTCTAATGTGTGCTTTGTGCAGTGTTTTGGCCAATTTTCAGACAAAATCAAAGGTTTTAATGAGCACTTGGCAGCCAAATTCATGGAAGAACAAGGGAGAGGATTTTTAGGAAGGTTTCCCCTTCATTTATGGGCCCTTACCTCGAGTTCTCCACCATCAGCTTGCAGTTCAAGGGCCACCAAATCGATTATCACAAGGGCAGCCAAGCAAGTCAAGTAGGATTGTTGTTAACTGCAAGTTTTGGGCAGCCGAGTCCCTAAAGTTTAGGAGGACTGTTGGGGTCCTCAATTTGTATAAATAACAGGGCTTATGGCCTCATTCCAGTTAGTCACTTTGTAGGCAGAAGTTAGCTAGTTTGTTGTTCGGTTTTTATTCATTTTTAGGCAGTAGTTTAGCTCTGCATTTCAGCACATTTTCAAGTTTTCCTTGTGGACAGTTTTTGGAATGTAACTATTCTTCTGATCAATAAAGATCAATCCAGCTTTGCACCAAATCTAATATCTCTTAGGAGGTTTTAGCTCTTGGGTTTGGGCCCATCTCAAGTGCCCAATACCTCCTTTTTTTACTTTTATGTGTCTTTGCTGCATTCTTAGAATAAAATCTGCTATTTAGATTTAAATCTTGTTTTGTTATTTAGGTTGCTTTTTATGGTTAAATTAGCTTTTCATGTTCAGATTTATTTTATCGGTTAACAACAGGGAATATCTTTAGAAAAAGGGCCTCAAGCACCTCTGATCTCACCTCTCCCTCAGTGGGATCGTGAGTTGGGACAAAGGTGACATTGTTGCCAACAAAAACGTTGTTTTGCTTTGTCATGCAATTCTTAGTGTTGGAATCCTCATTTGCACATGCTGATATTAGTAGTGTTTAAATGCTTCAGTTTATGATTGCTTAGTTGTATAGTTATTTCACACATTTCATTTCGAATAAACTTCTGTTCATTTCCTTTTTCTATTACTTAGGTTAGAATAGGGTGAAGTAACTAGGTCATAGGTTTTCTAAGTGTTTGTTTGTTCAGTTTGAAAAAACCACTTGCAGAGTACCTGTTATCCTTATCTATCCGCCCAAACTCCATCAGACCCATCTGCTCCATCCCCTAACTTGGTTTCTTGCCTCACGTTTGCCATTTTTCCCACATAACCCTACCTTTTGTGTAGCATTGCTTTAGCCCTCTTTGAACAAATCCAGCCATCTACATCTTCTCTCAACTCCATCCACCAATCCCTGGACCACCTCAAACCCCTATCTTACCTCCATACCCACTCCTTCATCTTTCTTCATCCATCCATCCTCCAAAATCCCATTTCTGAACATCCTGTAGAAAATCACAGAACATCCTGTAGAAATTCCAGAACATCCTGTAGAACCCCTGCAGACTTCTTGTAGAAGCTCACGAATGAGGTCTCTTGATATCCAAACTCTGTGAAACTCTCTGGAAGGGTGTTAGGGACCCCTTAGGCCCTCTCTGAACCTTCCCAACCTCTTCCAAGCATTTCCTCTCGCCAATCCACCTCTACACAGTCAAAACAGTTAAATCGCATGCATGATAATTTTGACAACTTATTCAAAAATACAAAAAGATGTTTTCTTCAGATAGTGATAGCTTAGACACATGAATTTTACCTTCCTAGAAGTCAATGGCATCTCTTTCAGTAGCTTTCATCCTATTTTTCGCATCAGTAGGGGTAGCTGGTAAAATTAGGGTTTGCTAGGGTTTGCATTTCCTTTCAGATTTTCAGTTTCTTTCTGCAAGTAAATCAGCTTCCTTTGAATTAGCTTTCATCCATCAGTTAAAAAGCTTCTTCTCAGAGCTCATAGAAGTTGGCTTAAGCCCTAATGGACTTGTGCCAGTTGACCAAGTGAGAGTTGCGGCAAGAGCTAGTACTTATGCATACAACATCGTCGCTTCCAAGTTTGTTACGAACTACCGAGTTGATAAAATTAAAGAAGGGAGTCCCAAGAG
The DNA here is from genome assembly GCA_000404065.3 of Pinus taeda. Classification (NCBI taxonomy): domain Eukaryota; kingdom Viridiplantae; phylum Streptophyta; class Pinopsida; order Pinales; family Pinaceae; genus Pinus; species Pinus taeda. The sequence continues at coordinate 31,628 of APFE031257170.1, forward strand.
TTGCAGCATTATTGTTGCAATACTGGGGCCCACCAGCAGAGCCCCCCCTTCGTTGGCCGATTGCATAGCGGGGGGAGTCACAGGGGGTTTGAGGGGTGTAGGTAACCCCACTCTATGGGGTCTGGGGTAGTGCCCTGGAAAATTTTGTTTTTGGACCCTATGTTAGGTTGGGCGGACCTACCTATGGTTTTGTGCATGATTTTCGCACATGGTTTTAGATGTGATGGTTTTTGGTCCATGGTTTTGGACATGATGGTTTTCGGTCCATGGTACTGGATGCTTCGGCATGTATAAATATGTATTATAACACTGAAAGGAACATAACGAAAAATCAAGCCTGTGTCTCAGTTTTGGGATCCAAGGGAAAATCTTTATGTATATGTGTTTTATGTGTTATGCTCTTGCATTGTTTTTTTTGTGTTTTAGAATTCGTATGCAGGTAATTTTTGTATGGGGTTAAAACATACATTTGGTATCAGAGTTGTTTTGGCTTCAAGGGGACGTCTTTGTTGATGAGTGGTTTCACTCAGGCCTATGGTAGACCCTTTTCAGTGGGAGATCTGCAAGATAAATTCTGGTGGTGAAAGAATATGGTGAGCAATGGAAAGATAAAGATTGAGAAATTTAATGGTCAGAGTTTTGAGTTGTGGAAACTTAAGATGGAGGATCTATTGGTGGATAAAGATCAGTGGATCGTGGTAGATCCAGGTACTAAACCAACGAGAGTGCCCGATGAATAATGGAAGAAGTTACATCGGAAGGCAAAGAGCACAATATGATTGTGTGTCTCAAATTCGGTGTTGTTGAGTGTATTAGGGGAAGCTACGGCTAAGGCTTTGTGGGACAATTTAGGGACTTGTACCAATATAAGTCTCTGATGAATAAATTGTTCCTGTGGAAAAAGTTGTATAACTTGAGGATGAAAGATGGAGACTCTGTGACAGATCATCTAAACGCATTTAATAGTGTGGTAAGTTAGTTATTATCTGTTCATATTAAAATTTCAGATGGAGATAAGTGAATCAGTTTGTTTTGTTCTCTACTAGATTTGTGGGATAGTCTGGTTATTGTAATAGGTAGCAATACAACTGCCTTGCAGGTTGATGAAATAGTCTCATCCTTGCTGATGGAGGAGATGAGACAGAAAAATATGGAGAGCCAGAATGGTGATGCCTTTTCTGTACGAGGATGGTGCCAGAACCAAAACAAAAATAAGTAATCGAGTGGGAGATCTAAATCTCCAGGAAAACCTATAAAGGTGGTGTGCTGGAAATGCAAAAAGGAAGGGCACTACAAAAGGGACTGTAAATATAAAGCTCCTGATAAAGGAAATGGATCTGATGATGCTCCTTCTGTAGAGACGAAAACCACCTCAGATGAAGGTGGGGATGTGTACTTGGCTTCTTCAAGTACACATGTAGATCATGAGGCATGGTTGATTGACTCAGGTGCATCCTTTCACTTCACTCCCCATAGAGAGTGGTTCTGCGAGTATGAGAAATATGATGGTGGTGATGTCTTCTTGGGGAATGACAAGAAGGACAGAATCATTAGTCACGGAAAAGTAAAGTTGAAGTTGCAAAGTGGAAGGGTTAGAACACTTCCGGGTGTTCTGCATATTCCTGCATAAGCGAAAAAATTGATTTTTGTAAGAAAGTTGGATGATGCATGTGTAAAATAGTGTTCAATAAGGATACTTACAAGATGGTTCGGAGGGAACTGGTATTGATGTGGGGAGTTCGAATTGGAACTCTGTATAAGATGCAAGGTAGCACTGTTGTTGATGGGTGCAACAGTTCTGTGGTTCCTAAAAGTGGAGCAGAAAATCTAGTGGTCTCTAGAGAGAAGACCATGTTGTGGCATGAATGGCTTGGACATATTGGATAGAAGGGCCTTCGAATATTTCATGGTAAAGGTATGGTAGAAGGTATGAGTAATAGCTCTCTGGATTTTGATTTCTTTGAAAATTGTGTATATGGGAAGCAGAATCGGGTGAGTTTCCCCTCTGGTGGTAAGAGGGCGAAATAAATATTAGAGCTTGTGCATAGTGATGTGTTTGGACCTGTGAAGGTTCCATCATTGGGTAAATCTATGTACTATGTATCATTTATAGATGACTTATCAAGGAATACATGGCCATATTTCCTTAAGAATAAATCTGAAGTCTTTGACAGGTTTAAAGCTTTTAAGGTTGTGGTGAAAAACCAGACAGAGAAGAAGATAAAGCTGTTGAGGACAGATAATGGTGGAGAGTTTTGCAGTAAGGAATTTGAAACATTCTATAATAAGTGTGGTATAGCACGGTAGATGACTACTCCATACACAACTGAGCAAAATGGAGTTGCAAAAAGAATGAACAAGACGTTGATGGAAAGGGAAAGAAGCATGCTCAGTGGTGCCAAGTTAGGACAGGAATTCTAGGCAAAGGCGGTGGAGACTGCATGTTACCTGGTCAACAGAGTCACCTTCATCAGCATTGGAGGATAAGACTCCACAAGAGGTATGGAACTGGTAAGAAACCCTCTCTTTCACATCTGAGGGTATTTGGATGTGATGCATATGTACATGTGCCAAAGGAGAAACAAACCAAGTTGGATAGTAAATCTGAAAAGTGCATCTTTATTGGGTATAAGGATGGTTTAAAGGGTTATAAGCTTGGGAACCCAGTAACAAGGAAGGTTGTGTATAGCCGAGATGTGGTGTTCATAGAGGTCAAAGATGCTATTAAACATGAAGTCCAACCAAGGGAACCTAAGAAGATATAGTTTGAGCTTAAGGAGGAAGAATCGGACTCTACAGCAGAAGAGGAATCAAAAGATGGAGAGCCACAAACTCCAGCTGTGAGAAGATTAGTTCGAGAAAGAAGGAAACTGGAAAGGTATAGTCCATCTGATTTCTGTTCAAATTTTGCTTTATCTATTACTGATGATGATCCCAGAACTGTGAAGGAAGCGGTATATTCAGATGATGGAAAACTTTGGAAAGAGGCCATGGTTGATGAAATGGCATCTTTGCACAAAAATGAGGCTTGGGATCTGGTGAAGTTGTCGTTTGGAAGGAAACTTGTTGGCAGCAAATGGGCGTTCAAGAAGAAGACAAATATAGAAGGAAAGGTGGATAAATACAAAGTTTGGTTGGTAGCAAAAGGTTATTCCCAGGTGCCGAGAACTGATTTTGGTGATATTTTTTCTCCTGTTTCCAATGTAGCTTCAATTAGATTACTTTTATCTGTTGTTGTTGCTTTTGATTTTCAGGTAGAACAGATGCATGTGAAGACAACATTTCTTCACAAGGATCTGAAAGACTAGATCTACATGAAGCAACCTGAAGGCTTTGCGATGAAGGGTAAGAAAGAACTGGTATGCAAGTTAAAGAAGTCTTTGTATGGGTTAAAACAGTCACCAAGGATGTGCTATCAGAAATTTGATACATTTATACAGGGACTTGGCTTCACCAGAAGCAAAGCAGATCATTGTGTGTATTTTAAATTAATTGGTGACCGTTTTATTTATTTGTTCTTGTATGTGGATGATATGTTGCTGATTGGAAATGACAAAGAAATTATCTAGGATTTGGGGACCCAAATGTCCTCAAAATTCAACATGAAATATCTTGGTGCTGCAAATTATATTTTGGGCATGGAAATTAAAAGAGATCGGGAAAAGAGGAAGCTTTGGTTAAACCAGAGGAAGTATGTCGAATCAATATTGCAGAGGTTTAATATGCAAGATAGTAAACCGGTGAAGGTTCCTATTCCTGTAGGTGTAAAGTTATCTGCTGAACAGTGTCCAAAGACACAAGAAGAGGAACAGGATATGTCCCGTGTTCCATATGCAAGTGTAGTCGGTAGCCTGATGTATGCGATGGTCTGAACTAGACCAGACATTACACATGCAATAGGAGTATTGAGCGGGCTTATGTCAAAGCCAGGGAAGGATCATTGGAGAGCAGTGAAGCGGGTTTTCAGGTATTTGTGAGGCACTAGTGATTATGGTTTGTGCTACCAAGGAAGACAAGGATTGGACAGAATTTTGGATATCCATGGCTTTGTTGATGTGGACTGGGGTAGAGATCTAGATCAAAGAAGATATACAAGTGGGTATGTGTTTAACCTATTTGGAGGTGCATTCATTTGGATGAGTAAGAAACAATCTGTAGTGGCAATATCAACTACAGAGGCAGAATACATGGCAACCACTCATGCAAGACAGGAAGCAGTTTTTGGTAGAGATTGTGTTCAAGTATGGGGTTATTACAGGGAGCTATAAGGATATACTGTGACAGCCAAAGTGAAATTTTCTTGGCAAAGAACACTGTATATCATTCAAAGACAAAGCACATTGATGTACAGTATCACTTTGTGAGGGATATGATAGTAGACAAAAAGGTGTTGCTGGTAAAGTTGGACACTTTGAAGAATATTGTATATGCGTTAACAAAATCTGTGAGCTCTAAGAAGTTCCCTTGGTGTAGAGAAACAATGGGCATTGCAGGGTTGGATAAATGACTAAGCTCTCTTGTGGCCTCCTATGGAAAGAAAATAACAAGTGGGATAATGATGTGTTGTGTTATATTCTTTCCATGATTAACCCATGTAGGTAACCAGGGGGTTAGAAGGGGGGCGGAGCCCCCCCTTTGTTGCACCGATTGCGTAGCGGGGGAGTCACAGGGGGTTTGAGGGGTGTAGGTAACCCCACTCTATGGGGTCTAGGGCAGTGCCCGAGAAAATTTTGTTTTTGGACCCTATGTTAGGTTGGGTGGACCTACCTATGGTTTGGTGCATGATTTTCGCACATGGTTTTGGACGCAATGGTTTTTGGCCCATGGTTTTGGACGCAATGGTTTTTGGTCCATGGTTTTGGACGCAGTGGTTTTCGGTCCATGGTATTGGATGCTTCGACATGTATAAATATGTATTATAACATTGAAAGGAACATAATGAAAAATCAAGCTGGTAGTCCCAGTTTTGGGATCCAGGGGAAAATCTCTCTGTATATGTGTTTTATGTGTTATGATCTCGCATTTTTTATTTTCTGTGTTTTAGAATTCATATGCAGGTAATTTCTATACTAGGTTAAAACCTACATGCCAAGCATTGTCCTGAGGCCCTGAAATCCAAAAGTTAGAAGATTGAGATGTCTAGTGTGTAGGATTTGACACTGAGGGTGCTTCTATTGACCATAAACAGAGTGGCATTGTCCCAAGCAGAACATGAGACTAACAAGTCAAAGTTCCTTTACGTTATTGACTGCACAGCTCCTACAATATTCAACTTGGCAGAGGCCATGAAGACAAACATGAAGCCCCTATTTTCAAAGGCCAAGGCAGGAAATTTGAAGCAATTTGGCTTTGGATAAGTACTTGTGACCTTTTTCCTGGAATGAGCACCATTTTTCTAGTATTAGTTTACTGAGGTTAATCCTCCTGTGCCACACGATCCACGGATGGCCCACTGGAGTCGTTTGATGCTCAGCAGATGTCCTACCGACCATTATTCTTTTCATGGCTACAATGACAAAAAATCATCATGGAGGACTGGCCATACAATAGCACTAATTTATGTGGAGACCCAGATATTCCCTTTCCAGATGGGGAGGACTTTGATGACGAAGGTAAAAACCAAATCAGATTTTCGATTTTGATGTTTTTTAAATTGTTTTTGGTATATGAATGCTTATAACATTTGTCTTGTGTATGCAGATGTTGGACCAGAGTAGCCAACCACGATGTCCCTAATATCCAGGCGCTCCCCTCATCCTACTCATGTGGTCACCCCTTATCAGGAAAGGAGCGATAACGAGGAGGAGATTGCGACGAACCTCGAGGGGTTGACTCATGGTATCCCTAAGTATGCTCGAACAGGAGACATGCCTCGGTGGTACCAGAGGCACACAATGGGAGTCTCAGATTAGATCCATCAATTGCTGAGTCGCAACGTACGAGCTATCTCATGCTATCATTACCACCATGATAAGTGGTTCCTAGGTCCAACACTTACATATTTTTTGAGGCCTGCGTGCCACAGATGTACGAGGCCTGTGAACTGCTGATGTTATTATAGACACACATATTATTTTTTGGGGTTTTGATCTATCAAACATTCACACACACACACACACACACACACACACACACACACACATATATGTTCTATTTTCCTATTTATTATGGTACAAACGGTTTGTCTTATCTTTTACATGTTTCACAAATGTCTATCCAACACGTAATTAGCTAATGCATCTGTTAATGTATTCATGTGTCTAGGAATATGATGATATGTAATAATCAAAATGTCTTTCCAATAGACGGATATGAAGATACATTCATAAAATTTGACGATTCCTAAAAGAATATTTCCCATTGAGTTGAAGGACGACAAGCTGTGAATCCAGGTTGACAACCAATTCTCTGATACCCAGAGCAATGGCTTCTCATAACATATCGATGACCACACTGTACTCAACAATGTTTTTGGTTGTACGACCTAGGCAGATACCTTGAAGGTCAATCAACTCACCGTTAAGGTTGTAGATAGCCCATGCCATGGATGATATGTTCTGGGTACTACAGCAAGCACCATTGGTGAAACCAACATGAGGAGTTGCAGACATCTACAAAGGAAGAAAATCATAGTGAACAGGAAGGTTGTTTGAAAACTCTCACACAAAACCACATTGTAGAGAAATGAATATCACACTAATGTACATAAGTAACCATGCAAGATTACCTAAGAATAGTACTTTTTGAGGTAAAGCCAATTGCGGGGCTTATCGAGAGGATTTCCTTCATAATCAATAAGTTCATAGGCGCATTTCTGCAAAATGCATTTTACAATATAGGACCCATGCCACATAGGTTCGAACTTGCCTTCCCCCAGCTTATCATTTTTTGTTCATATAGCAGGACCAAATCACCCTCAGAGAAAGCGCGAGGGGAAGCTGACTGGTTGAAATGGGTTTTTACCCGTTTCTTTTGTGCTTCGATGACCAAGGAAGCGAGACAGTGAGTCTTGCCCAGACATTCTAAATATAAGAGGTGTTCCTCTTGAGGTGATGTTTCGAGGAGGAGTTCAACAGCTAACTTGAGTGAAGGAATCTCACATTCGATCAGAAATGTTCCTTCTAGACCATAGACCAGCTGGAATGGTGTGAGACCAATTGCGTCTTTGGTTGAAGTTTGGTAGGCCCACAGAGCTGTAAAAAACATGATATGCCAATCTAACTTGTACATCCCAATAGTACACTGAAGCATGGTGACCAAAACCTTGTTTGCGGCTTCAACTTGGTCGTTGGCGTGAGGGTAATATGGGGTCGAGCCATCATGGCGCAAGCCCAATGCAAATGTCAATTCTGCCATCATGTAGTTTCTGAAATGGGATCCATAATCTATGACGATGGCTTGGGGTACATTGAACCTAGAAATAGCATGTTTAAAAAAGAATTGAGATGTCGTATTACCATCTGCAGAATATGTAGGCATCGCTTCGACCCATTTGGTGAAGTAATCCACAGCAACGATAATGTAGCCATGCCCCCCGGCCAAACGAGGGTTACATGTCATATAATAGATGCCCCATTTGGAAAGGGGACCAACGATAATGACAGGATGTAGGTGAGTAGGTGGGGCGTGCATCTTGCGTTGGTATATTTGGCATTCGTGACACTTACGGACAGCAAGAATGCAGTCTTTGAAGATGGACGGCCAAAATAACTAGTGTGAAGGATTTTCTAAGCTATAGCATAACCAAATATATGACCACAACATGCCCCAGAGTGGAAATCATTGAGAGCTCTTTCAGCTTCCTCAATCATGAGGCATCGGCAAGGAACATAATCGATACTAACACGGTATAAAGTATCACCAATAATGCGGTAGGTTTGAGAATGATGACAAATCCTTTGACGATCATATTTGGTCAATGTAGACCAAAATGTGGAGGTTTGGAGATACACGATGATATCATTGTAACATGGATCAAGGGTGCTAATCAAGAAAAGGGTCTCATCTGGGAGTTGTTCATCTACACCAGCAGGGAAAGATTTGGAGGGAAGGGAACAAATCAATTTAGCGAAAACAAGTGACTTCTTATATTTGGTCGTAGTAAAGACCAAATTGAATTCTTGTAGGATAACGATCCATTTAGAATACTTGCCCCACAACAACTGATGAGGTAGGATGTAGGTCATAGGGTTGCATTAAGAAATCATTGTAGTCATTTGTAAGAGAATATAATGCTGAAAACATTGAACAGCCTGGATGGCAGCCAAAGCCAACTTCTTGACATGTACATAACGTGTTTCGGTGTCGAGGAGATTCGGACTGAGGTAGTAGATCATTTGTTCACCACCTTCATTATCGTGTTGAACCAACACCATAGATATGGTTATAGGGGCTAAAGTTAGGTAAAGGAAGTAATCTCGATAATAATTTAGTGGATGCAACAGAGGATAATTTATGAGGAAAGCCTTAGGATCATCAAAATATTTTTGGGCTATCTCATCCCACGCAAAGGGTGTTCCTTGTTTGAGCAATTGGGTAAATCTTGTAGCTAGCCCGGCATAGTTGGGTATAAAAAGACAAAGAAAATTGGCCTTTCCCTAGAGGCTCTAGAGTTGGTGAGGTGAAGATGGAGGGGGTAAGTTTACAATGGCCTCAAATTTTAGCTGATCTAGGCGATTCCTGTCCTTGGAAACAATGAAGCCAAGGAGTCATCCTGATTCCACGCTTTGTGTGAATTTAACCAGATATTACAGTGTCTACAACGTAGAAAAATCTGTCAAAGGTGGTTTGGGTGATCTCATTGCTTACGATAATGGGCAACAAGGTCATCCAAGTAAGGTTGGACAATGTTGCAAATATCATGAAACACATAGGACATTGCCCGTTGAATTGTGGCCCCGGCATTTTTGAGGCTGAAAGGGAGCTTCTTGTATGCGAACATACCCCATGGGCAAATAAAGGTTGTCTTCTCTTGGTCGGACGGTGCGATATTGATCTGGTTATAACCAGAAAAATCGTCCATAAAGGAAAATATCTCGCACCCGGCACATTCATCAATGATTTGATCAAAGAAGGGAGTAGGATATTTTTCTTTAGGGCAGGCACGATTAAGATATTGATAATAGACGCAAACGTGGATCGTGCCTTGTTTTTAGTCACCGGGACAATGTTGGACAGCCTGTCTGTAAGGGGAATGAGATAAATGAACCCATCTTTGAGAAGCTTTTCGACTTCGCCCTTAATAGCAGCAGCCTTCCTAGGGTGCACCAGACAAAGTCGTTGACGAATGGGTTTCGCATTCAGATACATTGGTATTTCATGCACCACAATTCTCGGATCAATGTTAGGCATTTATTCATAAGACCACGCAAATACATCACGGAATTCCTGAAAAAGACGAGTATATGTCTTGATCTCATCTCGAGAATAAGATACCCTGATATGAACGTGTTCAATGACACCGAGTTTGATAGAAATGTCAATCGGCATTGTTTGGGTAATATTACCCAAATTTCCTTTCGACCATACTTCATGAATAACAGTCGATGGTGGAAATGGAGAAGAGGACTCTTCGAAAGAGGTAGACATGACCATCGGGTGAGGCAGGAACGAGGAGCGATGATGGGTATCGATCCATGGTGGTTCCTCGAGAGACATGATTTCCATCATACCTTCATCGGCGAGAAAGTTCTCAGCTAAGGGATCGGATGATCCCAAAGTGCCAAGCCAGGGGGATTGAGAATACATATCGAGAGAGGTATTCGAGATATGAGAATCAAAAGATGTTGATTTCAGAGCCGAAACAATTTCCATGTAATTGACTTCGGTGGGACTAAGTCGCATGACATCATCCCAAGCATCAACCAGATATGGCACAGGTATGACCCAGGGATCAAGTTTGACCGAGATCATGTTGACAAAGGCAACATGAGGAGGTGGGAGTGGAAAAAGCCCCATTAACGCAGAATCTTTGAAGAGACCTGCCCCCACACTCTCAAAGGGAACACCAAAGTGCTTGACATAGGGAACATTTCCATTAGACGAGGAAGACGCAAAGAAAGATAGTTGATTAATGGTGATAATCCTCCCTTGATGGGGAAAATGGATCACACGAAACAAAGAGGAGGCCGTGGCATGCATGGCATGAGTCCAACTTTGGCCGAGTAGAAGACTATAATTGAAATTGGTGTCAACAATATCTACTTCGACTTACACTGTCTTGCCTTCCAGGGTAATCACAAGGTTGGGTAAGATACCAAAGGGTCATGACTCGCGCCCATCGAAATCTTCCAATGTGTTCAGAGACTGGTTCAATGCAGGGGAACCAATAGCCTTCCAGCATGCAGTTGACATGATGCAAGTAGAAGAACCTTCATCGATGACAGTGTGGTGGATGGTCTTTTCATTAATGATTATGTGAATAATAAATTCAGTCTAATGAGGGAGTCTTGGAACATGGCTCTCTAGATTGAAACAGGTCAAATTAGAATCGGTGGGACCAATGCCCCCAATAGCTAACAGCAAAGATTTCCACTGCGATGGAAAACTTTGGAGTGCCCCGGGAGTCGACATCACTGATGGCACCTGAGCCAAATCTCAACAATATTGTAATGCTAAGTGGCTCAGGCATTGGGATTATACGAGGGTTTCCATAGCACACCTCGAGAGGGTGGTCGTGTAGCGAAATCACGGTTAGGGCGCTCGATTTGTAGAGGGACAAAACTCGAGGTAGAAGAAGAAGATGGAGCTCCTTTTTCTTTCCCTGTTGTGAGAGCTGGAGTTTGATAATCCTTCAGTCAGGTAGCCACAGTAATGGGCGTGCTCATCATGAAAACTTGAGATCTAGAGGAAGCAAATTGGGGTTGGTCTACCATCTGAATCTATTGAGACGGAAAAGGCTCTTTCAGGACAGCATGGGTCCCTTTGAGCAAACGACTAAATTCAAATCGTCATGGACAATCCTTAGTATAGAAGAAGAATATGGAGCTCCTTTTTCTTTCCCTATTGCGAGAGCTGGAGTTTGATAATCCTTCAATCGAGTAGCCACAGTAATGGGCGTGCTCATCATGAAAACTTGAGATCTAGAGGAAGCAGATTGGGGTTGGTCTACCATCTGAATCTACTGAGGCGGAAAAGGCTCTTTCAGGATAGCATGGGTCCCTTTGAGCAAACGACTAACTTCAAATCGTCATGGACAATCCTTAGTATAGTGATCCTCCTCACAGATGAGACAGGGATACTTGGGTTTCCATTGCGAGGATTCGCCAGCAGATGATTTGGGATGACCCTGTTTCAGGGCATTGACTTTAGCTTTACCTTTGCCTTTCTTTTTTCCTTTTGAAGATTTTTCTGCTGCAGTAGACTCGACAGCATGGACCTCTGAGGTTTTCGAGATGAGCTATTGGGAGCATTATTCGAGACCAACTTCTGTTTGAAAGAATTTTTGATAGGGGCCTAGGATACTAAACGAATAACTCCATCAACGGGAGGAACGGTGAGTGACTTTGATGTCGTGGGATCAGATGATGGCCACGGGGCATTGGGTAACAATTTGTATAAGGTGTCAGACTAAGAGTAGACCAGGTCCATGTAATGGGCACAAACGATGGCTTGCTCCTTAGTGACACATCCACCCATGGCTATATCACGAGAAATTGGGGCTACAAACGATTTGGTAAACCAATCAGTGAGAAACTTATCAGCTATTTGGAACTTGATTAGTCGATATCTATGTCTCCATTCATGGATATGATTAGAGATGTGCGTCGCAATGTCTTGCCTAAGGGATGTGAGTAGATAGGTTCTCATTTCATAATGAATCGCCCACAGAAAATGCATGAGAAAGGCTATGACTAACGAATTGAAGTCATGAAAAGTACTTTGAGGTAGCTCATTGTACCATTTTGTTGCTACACCCATGAGGGTCCGTTGGAAAAGACGAAGACAAATTGAATCATCTATGTATGAGTTAAATGAGCACCAAAGGTGATATTTCATCATGTGGGCTTAAGGATCTCCTTTAGCTTTTCCATCGAACTATGGGAAATCTGATGGTATCTTGGACTGTTGGGTGTGGAGCCTGATTATCTTCTATATTCAAAGGTATTGCCACATTGAACCCTAGTTCGTAATGGGTCAGCAACACCGCCCGTAAAATATTTGTTGTAGGGGGGATCAGGGGCAGCACCCCATAAGCTAAAAATAGATGTAAAATTGCCTCGTAAAATGTTGTAATTTCGTAGTCAATCTGGGTCGTTCATTAAGTGGAGATATAATGGTAGAAATTATGTTTAATTTAGGGTTTTTTTCTCTAGAAGGCAACCCCTCACTATATATGAGGGAATTGTATTTCATCTATGTAGATCTGTATTCCAAGTGAGGAAGAGAGAAGATTGAGAGAGAAGAGGAAATTACAGCAGATCTGTTATATGCTATATCTCTTTAGTTTGTAGGATAATATAAAAGGAAGGACTAGTTGTTTCTTCGTGGATGTAGCCCAAATTGGGTGAACCACGTAAATCTGTGTCTCTCTTGTTTTATCTATTTTCTGTGTTTATATTTCTGCAATATTTTATGTGTTCCATTGCTCTGTAATATATAATTTTCTAACAGCTGGTATCAAAGCTGAAGGTCTATTTGGCTTATAAACTCGCAGGAGAGAAGGGTTCCTAGTTCAAGTGGGAGCAATGGCGAAAGATGGTAGGTTTAGGGTCGAAAAATTTAACGGCCAAAACTACCAATTATGGAAGATGTAGATGGAAGATTATCTGTATCAGAGAGATCTGTACCAACCATTGAGTAGAAAGGCAAAGAAGTCATCGAGTATGACACACACAAAATGGGATAATCTTGATAGAAAGGAACTTGGAACAATACAGTTGTGCCTAGCGGCATCGGTAGCGTTTAATATTTCAAAGGAAACGACGATAGAGGGCTTAATTTCGACAGTGGCCAAACTATATGAAAAACCTTCGTCCTCAAATAAGGTATTTCTGATGAAGCATTTATTTAATATGAAAATGTCAGAAGGTGGATCTATTTCTGATCATTTAAATGAATTTAATACAGTTACCGGTTAGTTAAGTTTTGTAGTTGTAAATTTTGATGATGAAGTTAGCGCTCTGTTATTTCTGTGCTCATTGCCAGAAAGTTGGAATGGTTTAGTTATGGCCATTAGTAACTTTGTCTCTAGATTTATGACTTTAAAGTTTGATGATGTTTTCGATGCAATCCTTAGCAAGGAAATGCAATGGAAAAGCTCCGGTGAGACATCAGGTAATTCTTTGACTGCAGAGACTAGGGGAAGAAAAATGGAAAGAGGAAAGAGCCCTAGATATTGTAGTAAGTCAAGAAAAAGTAGATCCAAGTCCAGATCAGGGATAGTGTGCTGGAAATGTGGGAAGAAAGGATGCATGAAGAAAGACTGCAAGTCTCGGAAGGGAAAAGAAGGAGATGCGCAGCAAGCAAATAATCATGAAGCGAATGTAACAGGTGATGTGTTGCAAGATGCTTTGATTCTTTCTTTAGAAAACATTATTGATGCCTGGGCGGTAGATTCAGGAGCCTCATTCCATGCCACACTTGATAGGAAACATTTTCATGGTTATGTTCAAGGAGATTTTGGACACGTTCGATTGGATGATGATAAATCATGTAAAACCATTGGAATGGGTACAGTTTTCATAAAATAGCATAATGGAAATCAATGGCTACTGAAGGAGGTAAGGCATGTTCCAGATCTGAGAAAAATTTGATTTCAATAGGGTGGTTGGGAGGTGAAGACTGTGTGACTACTTTTATAGATAACCTTGGTAAGAGAAAACGAAGAAAATGTTGGTACATTGTATTTATGCTGGTATTTCTAGTTTTGTTAATGCTTTAACTTCTATAGGAGAAGATATAGCATTGTGGCATCATAGGCTTAGGCACATGAGTGAGAAGGGGATGTAGATTCTTCACTCAAAAAATTTATTGCTAGGTTTAAAGCATGTTGATTTAAAATTCTATGAGAATTATGTTTATGGAAAATAGAAGAGAGTCATATTCCTTAGAGTTGGGAAAGAAAAGAAGAGCGAAAAATTAGAGATTGTGCATATAGATGTATGGGGACCTGCTCATGTATCATCTCTTGGTGGCTTTTGTTATTATGTTACTTTTATTGATGATGCAACTAGAGAAACTTGGATTTATTGTATTCGAAATAAATCTGATGTATTTGACACTTTCAAGCAATGGATAGCTTTGGTTGAAAATGAGACAGGAAAAAGCTTGAAGTGTCTCAGATCAGACAATGGAGGTGAATATTGCAGCAAAGAGTTTGATAGGTATTGTTCAGAGAATGGAATTCACAGAGAGAAGATAGTTCCAAGAACACTACAAGAAAATGGTGTGTCATAAAGGATGAACAAGACAATCATGAAGCCTGCAAGGTGCATGATATTACATGCAGGATTGCCTTTACAATTTTTGGCAGATGTTGTAGATACTGTTGTTTATCTAATAAATAGAGGGACTTCAGGTTCCTTGGATGGTGGTATTCTAGAGGATATATGGACATGTAAAAAGGTAAACTATTCTTTTTTAAATACTTTTGGTTGTGAAGCCTTTGCCCATATTAACAAAGAAAATAAAACAAATCTTGAGGCAAAATCAAAGAAATGTACCTTTATTGGATATGGTGTTAATGATTTTGGTTATTGCTTTTATTATTATGAAAAACAAAAAATCATTAGGAGTAGAGATGTCATATTCAATGAAAAGGTTTTGTAAAAGGATCAGCTGCAGGAAAAGAAACAAGAAAAACAAAACAGAGAATACACAGTGTTTGACGAGATCACAGAAAAGTGATGGTTCCTGAAAATCATAATGATCAACAGCTAGAACAAAAACCACAATGGCAAAAAGCACCTCAAATACCTGAAAGTGGTGTTAGAAGATATACCAGGATAAGTGGACCCCCTAAACGATACTCTCCTTCATTATATTATGTATCGTTGAATGATTCTGGTGAACCATAATGTTATGAAGAAGCAATATAGGTAGAAACAAGGAAGAAGTGGGAGCAATCCATGAAAGAAGAGATGGACTCCTTAGCACATAACCAGACTTGGGACTTAGTCAAGTTGCTTGCAAGTAAAACAACATTGCAAAATAAATGGGTTTACAAGTTGAAGGAAGAAGATGGAGGTAGAAAAAGGTATAAAGCTAGACTTGTGGTGAAAGGGTTCGCACAGAAAAAGGGTATAAACTTTGATGAGATATTTTCTCCTGTTGTTAAAATGACTTCAGTTAGAACTATTTTAAGTCTAGTAGCAGCTGAATATTTGCATCTTGAGCAGTTATATGTAAAGACAGCCTTTTTCCATGGGGATTTGGAGGAAGAGATATATATGCAGCAGCCACAAGGATATGAGGTAAAAGGGAAGGAGAAACTAGTGTGCAGGTTGAAGAAGAGCTTGTATGGCTTAAAACAGGCTACAAGGCAGGGGTATCTAAAATTTGGCAGGTTTGTGTCTAAACAAAATTATACTAGATGTCACTCTGATCATTGTGTTTATCTCAAAAGGCAAAATGATGGCAGCTATATTATATTGTTATTGTATGTAGATTACATGCTTGTTGCGGGTTCTAACATGCAAGAAATAAATGTGCTCAAAAGAAAATTGGCGAACTCATTTGCAATGAAGGATTTGGGTGTTTCAAAACAAATCCTTGGTATGAGAATAACTAGAGACAGGAAGAATCACAAATTAACATTCTCTCAAAGTGAATACATAGAAAAGGTGTTGAAAAGCTTTAATATGCAGAATGCAAAACCAGTTAGTATACCTTTGGCTAACCATTTCAAATTAAGTAAGGAGGAGTGTCCCAAGACTCAAGAATAAAAGGCTCATATGTCTAAAGTTCCATATGCATCAGCAATTGGAAGATTAATTGATGCAACAGTCTGCACAAGGCCTAATATTTCACATGCAATGGGAATTGTAAGCAGGTACATGAAGAATCCATGAAAAGAACATTGGATGGCAGTGAAGTGGATTCTCAGGTATTTGAGAGGTACCACAAATCAAGCATTATGCTTTGCTGGTTCAGACATTTCTCTACAGGGATATGTTGATGCAGAAATGGTAGGTGATAAAGATAACAAGAGGAGCACAACAGGGTATGTTTTTACTGTAGGTGGAAAAATTGTCCATTGGGTTTCAAAACTACAAAGTGTTGTTGCACTCTCAACAACAGAAGTAAAGTATTTTTCTTCTATAAAGGCTAGTAAAGAAATTATTTGGTAACAGAGGTTTTTGGATGAATTGGGTAAGAAGCAGGAGTTGGGCAGGTTATACAGTGACAACCAAAGTGCCATACATCATGCAAAGAACTCTGCATTTCATTCCAAGACTAAACATATATATCTCAAGTACCATTTCATACAGCCAGCGTTGGAAGATGGAAATTTGAAACTGGAAAAGATACACACTAGCCAGAATCCTACAGATTTGTTAACAAAAGTTGTAACCATGGAGAAACTGAGAATCTACTCAGTTTCAATTGGTCTTCAAGCAAATTAAGCAGCGTTGGAGTTGCTATAATTAGTCTCCAACTGGGAGATTGTTGGATGTGGAGCCTGATTATCTTACGTATTCAAAGGTATTGCTGCATTGGACCCCAGTTCGTTGCCGCCCGTAAAATATTTGCTACTTGGAGGGTCCAGGGGGGGGCAGCTGCGACCTTTGGGAACCCCCCCCCCCCCCCCATTTGCGGGGGGATCGGGGGTAGTGCCCCTGAAGCTAAAAATAGATGTAAATTTTCCTTTTAAAATGTTGTAATTTCGTAGTCAATCTGGGCAGTTCATTAGGCAGAGATCTAATGGTAGAAGTTATGTTTAATTTAGGGTTTTTTGCCCTAGAAGGCAACCCCTTGCTATATATGAGGGAATTGTATTATGTTTGTAGATCTATATTCTGAGTGAGGAAGAGAGAGGAGATTCATAATGAAGAGGTAATTACATCAAATTTGTTGTAGGTTGTATCTCTTCAGTTTGTTGGATAATATAAAAGGAAGGACTAGTTGTTTCTCCGTGGATGTAGCCCAAATTGGGTGAACCACATATATCTATATCTCTCTTGTTTTATGTGTTTTCTGTGTTTATATTTCTGCAATATTTTATGTGTTCCATTGCTCTGTGATATATAATTTTCTAACAAGGACGGCACCAGAGGTCAGTACGGCAATGAAGAATCGAATCATTCGTAAGACATTATACATTTGGCAACTCAAGTGTAGCCAAGAAAGGTAATTGAGTGTTAAAAGGCATGAGAAGTTGATAGGCAGGCCCATAAGGAGGAGCCCATCCCAGCTGGTAAGGATTTTGACCCCACAATGGGGGATTTTGGCCATATGGCATCTGAGGCTGCCCCCATTACAGATTACCTTGAGCAAAGAGAGGATTCAGACCTTGAATACCTTGAACCTGTCCATGCACAGGTTGCTGATAGGAAACATATGGGTTAAAAGGCCGTTGAGCCTATTGACCTTGGATATATGGATATGGGACCTGTTGTCCTGGAACAGAGGGTTTTTGGGCCTGTTGTCCCTGAACAAGAGGGTTATGTACCTGTAGTCCTTGGGCATAAGGTTGATATGCTTGTTGCCCTTGGATGTAGGGATTTCGTACCTGGTGCCCTTGACCAGAATGATTCTAAACCTATTGGCCCTGGACAAGAGGATTCTGCACCTATTGATGCAAGATTTCACCTTGAACCTATCCCTACAAGGGTTGCCCGTGTTGATAGGTATACAAGGGTTTCTGCTGCCCAGGTTGGTTTTGCTAACCCTGCAGTTGAAAAATTTGTCCCTGGGTTTGCAAAGGTTGGCCCTGTGATGGTATGGGTTGAGGGGTATGCAGAGCATATTGCATCTGTTGCTGCACGTCTCGCTGCAACTGTTGAAAGGATTAACCTGGTTGTTTCAGATGACCTTACTGTGAGATAATATGCCCTTGCTGTTGTGTGGAAAGCCCTTGCTACAACAAAGGTTGCCCTTGCGGTAACAAAGGTTTCCCTTGTTGTTGCAAAAATTGTCCTTGTTGTTGCAAGGGTACTTGAACAGTGCCCAGGAAATTACTGAACTGAATATGGCCATAGCCAGGCTGGATGTACTGCCCAGATTGCAGGGTGTAAGCTTGATTAACCAATCATTGAGAACCATATGGAATGTAAGCATTTTGGTATTGGACCTGAGCCCCATAGGGCTACTGATACTGAACATTGCTCGGTCCAGACGAACCACCACGATTCTGAACCTTTGGTATTGGACATTGCTTGATCTAGTAGGGTCAGCAGGGTTGTAAATAAAACCAGAAGGGGGATGGTTTATACCAAGCATGTGAGCTTGTAAGTAGCGCACATTAGTGGCACCTGGCACTATAGATACATTCAAGTTTCGCACCCCAGGTGGTGGCACAATCTGGCCACTAGCTAACAGGACAGAAGAACTGGCATAGACAACGTTTGAAATCGTCGGTTGAGACTGATGCGTAACTGGGATCGATAATACAAGAGTGCTCAAGACGGTGGGTTGCACCGGGACTGAAGTAACAACTGGTTGGGAAGTCATGTTCATGATGAACGGACTTGACATAGGCCTAATGCCTGATGCCCAAAAAAAATTATGGCAGAGTGATGAGGCATTAGGTGTGCTTGGAACTAAGTGTCCCAAAGACACATAGCTGGCTGGCAAGCTGATGGAATACCTTCTGAATAAGGGAAACCCTCGGGAGGGAACTGCAACTTCAATTCTTCCCCCTCAGGAGTGTGTGGAGTTGAGACTTCGGACTCATCAGGAGAGGTGACTGAAGCATTGCCTTCAGGTTACATGTTTGAAAACAAACGATGACGAACAATTGAACGTGTACTGGGGGATAGTTCTGAAGGAACACCCGGTTGATCGTACAGACTGTAAGAGCATTGTGGTGATATCTCAATAGCGTCAAATAGAGGGTCCAGAGGATAGATAACCAGTCTAATCTGACCATCAGTGGTCGGCAAGTTCTCTGGAGTTCGAATGGGATTATCCGGAGATTCCAAGTCAAGATCAGCAGATGAACCTGAATCAAAAGTAGGTGGAGGATGAGATGATAATGGTTGAACACTCAAAACAATCACAAGTTCAACATTTTGGTCCTCAAATGGCTCTGATAACTCAGGAAGCGGCTCCTCAGACAATCTTTCAGATGGAGGAGAGGAAGAGGAAATGGGTGAATGAGATGGTTCAGCCACAGTGACCTTGTCTTAGTCGACAGAACAAATAACTTCAAGGCCTTAAAATGTCCTTTTAAGAGAACTCACAATATATTCAAAAATCTAACAGGATGTTTTGGATCGTGGGCAATCAATTATTTAAGACACATAAATGACTGATATTCTTTCATTTTTTAAGAGTCGAGAAAGAAACAAAGATGACTATCGCTTTTGATTGGAAATGATCTCGAAAGGACAGGTGCTCGGATGATATTTTAAGTTTAATGAGTCAAAAATATCAAATGACTACTCTAGATGATCTAGGTAAACAAGATTACCAAGCAACCGTGAACTGCAAAATACCTCCTAGTGAACCAAGAAGTACGATTAGGCAATCTCCCCGAATGTTGTGTTTGGTGTGTCACATTCGCAAGGCGGCCGACTTAGCTTCCTAAGGATAAAAGGATTGCAGCCTAGTGGGGTCTCCCATTCCATACGCGATGGTATGGGGAGCACAAATCCGTGTTAGCGTTGTCTAATGCCGAAGCTAATGACAGCTGCTAGGTTTACAGACATCGGAATGCGTCTCTAGCCTAGACCTTCTAGATGTGATCGTTAATGTCAAATGTGCCTTAGGTTAATTGAATTCATTTTAGAGTTGATCTTGAGTTAAGTTTCAGTTTTCAGGTCTTAGTGATGCTACTCGAAAAACCTAAAATGCAACTACATGGGACAAGGCCCTTTCAATTCGATGAAATGCCTACACTAGAGAGGGTAGAAACTACTCAATCAAATGCAAACAATCAAGCAAATAAAAGTGAAATTATCTTTCACTACTTCACTTTTTAGAAAAATAAACTAATGAAAAATGCCTTCCAATTCCTAATTTCCTGACAAGCACTTATCTATCAGTCCTTTCAAAATTAAAAAAATTCTCTTCCTTTTCAAATGCTAATGCAATTCTAGTTTTTAAGAGATGTGAATCATGATGATGCAACAACCTAGAATTTCATATTTTCTCATGAAACAACAAAACAAACTTTTCGCATACAATCTTTCAATGAAAAAAATTTGGAGACTATGAGCTCTTCAAGCAGATGAAAACATGAAAAGAGAAGTTCAATCAGATCAATGAAACACTGACTTTACCAAACCCAAGTGATGAGCCCCAAAAATGGATAATTATATGAGCTCATTCAGCCTCCTAATTCAACTTAATCCACCATTCTCATTAGTTTATTGCATGTTTTATATTATATTTATTCTAATAGAGTGAATTGGGCTAGTCATTATGCCAACAAGTCTAATGTGTGCTTTGTGTAGTCTTTTTGGTCAATTTGGAGACAAAATCAAAGGTTTAAATGAGCACTTGGCAACCAAATTCGTGGAGAGGATTTTTAGGAAGGTGCCCTCTTCATTTATGGGCCCTTACCTCGAATTCTCCACCATCATCTCGGAGTTCAAGGGCCACCAAATCAATTATCACAAGGGCAGCCGAGCAAGTGCTAGTAAAAGTGCTATTAACTACAAGTTTTGGCAGCCGAGTTCCTAAAGTTTAGGAGGGTTGTTGGGGTCCTCAATTTGTATAAATAAGAGGGCTTAGGGCCTCATTTGGGTTAGCCAGTAGTTAGTCACTTTGTAGGTAGAAGTTAGCTAGTTTGTAGTTCGATTTTAGTTAGTAGATTAGCTTTGCATTTCAACACCTTTTCAAGCTTTCCCTTGTGGATAGTTTTTTTATATAACTCTTCTTTTCTCGCTCAATAAAGATGAATCCAGCTTTGCACCAGCTCTAAATATCTCTTAGGAGGCTGTAGCTCTTGGGGTTGGGCCCATCTCAAATGCCCAGTACCTCCTTTGTTTACTTTCATGTGTCTTTGCTGCATTCTTAGAATAAAATCTGTTATTTAGATCTAAATCTTGTTTTGTTATTTAGGTTGTTTTTGATTATTAAAGTAGCTTTTCATGTTCAGATTGATTTGATAGGTTAATAACAGAAAGGATCCTCGGAAAAAGACCTCAAGCACCTCTGATCTCACCTCTCCCTCAGTGGGATCGTGAGCTGGGACAAAGGTGACATTGCTGCCAACAAAAACACTATCTTTGCTTCACCATGCAAGTATTAGTGTTGGATTCTTAGTTGTCAAACTTGATCTCAGTTTTGATGGCATGCTTAGGTTTATGATTGCTTAGTTGCATAGTTATTTCATCTGATTTCATTGCAAATAAACTTATGTTCCATTTCTTTGCTGTTATCTAGGTTAGAATAGGCTAACGTAGATAGGTCTTTGATTTTCCAAGTCTTTGCTTGTTCAGTTTAAAAAATAACTTGCAGAGCGCCTATCATACTTCTCCATCTGCCCATACTCCATCCAACCTACCTGCTTCATCCTCCATTTTAGATACTTGCCTTACCTTTACCACGTTCCCTTACGTTGACCTACTTTCCATATTATTGTGTAGCATTGTCTTATCTCTCCTTGAACAAATCCAATCGTCCTTATCACTCCTCAGCTCCATCCACCAAAACCTGGACCTTCTCACACCCTTATCCTACCTCCATACCCACTTCTTCATCTTCCTTCATCCATCCATCCTCCAAAATCCCATTTATGAACATCCTATAGAAAATCACAGAACATCCTATAGAAAATTCCAGAACATCCTGTAGAACCCCTGTAGACTTCCTGTAGAAGCTCACGAATGAGGTTTCTTGATAGCCAAACTCTGTGAAACTCTCTAGAAGGATGTTAGGAACCCCTTAGGCCCTCTCTGAACCTTCCCGACCTCTCCCAAGCATTTCCTCTCACCGATCCACCTCTGCACAGTCAAAAACAGTGAAAGCACATGCATGATAATTCTAACAACTTATTCAAAAATACAAAAAGATGGTTCTTTTAGATTCTGTTGTAGACATAGCTTATATACATGCATTTCATCTTATTAGAAGTCAATGGCATCTCATTCAGTAGCTTGCATCTTCCTTCTTGCATCAGTAGGACTAGCTGGTAGAATTAGGGTTTGCTAGGGTTTGCGTTTCTTTTTGGCTTTCAATTTCTTTCCGCAAGTAGATTAGCTTCCTTTGAGTTAGCTTTCATCCATCAGTTAAAAAGATTCTTCTAAGAGCTCATAGAAGTTTGGCTTAAGCTCCTAGCGGACTTGTGCCAGCTAACCAAGTGACAGCTGCGGCAAGAGCTAGTACTTGTGCATACAGCACCGTCGCTTCCAAGTTTGTTACGAACAACCGGGTTGATAAAATTAAAGAAGGGATTTCCAAGAGTTGCAGCATTATCGCTGCAATACTGGGGCTCACCACTCTTTTTAGCGCCGTTGCCAAGGAAGCGTCAGAGTATTGGTGATTGCTACTTTTCTTCTATTTTCCCCTACAACCTTCTGCTAAGTAGTTTATTTCATTTTCATTCTACAATTTCATTTCTGGAAAAGTAGATTAGACATTTCCTGCTTTCATATATTAGCATTTCAATTCTTCAATTTCATTTCTGCAAGTGTATATTAGCATTTCAATTCCGCAATTTCAATTCTGCAAGCATAGACTAGCATTTCATTCCTGCAATTTCATTTGAGCAAAATAGATTAGTCCTTTCCTGCTTTCATTTCAATTCCGCATTTTCATTTCAGTAAGATAGTTAGTTGCAGTTCAATCTATTTTAGTTTTGTATTTACAAGCAAAAAAAAAAAAAAAGAGCTGCAAAAATCAACCAAAAAGATTTCCTTTCATGCCTTGTAGGAGTAGAGATAATTCAAAAAAATGATTGCACAACACCCCCACTGTTTCGCACAGCCAAATTTCTCTCTTCTTTGATGGTTGTGATTAAAGAACCCTTAGGTGGACAGCAAGACATATTTGAAGAACCTCAAGGGAAGAAGAAGAAGAAAACATTCCACTGGAGCAAATGGCTACAAGCATAAATGTTGGGAGCAGTGCCTTATCCAAAAACGAATTTGCAAATTAGATGGAAGATTTCAAGAGTAATATGAGGCAGTTTCTTGCCATGCAACTGGATACCTTACAGATCCAAAGGAAGCAAGAGGAAGCCAAGAGGGCTATGGCCATCTTTTATCCCAGGTGCACTAGAAAGCATCCGAGGAACGAATGTCCATTATACTCCATAGAAGTGTGTTTTGTCTGTGAAGAATACCATCCTACAGATCAATGCCCTTCCTTGCCGGGAATCAAAGCTGCATATCAAAGGGCCAAAGAAGTCACTGAACCACTCTATTTCATGAACCAAAGGAGGTCACATGGACCCATACCTTACCAGCAAGAACTGCAAGGGACATCCAAGACCTATTACGACCCCTATCAAGCCACTTTCATGCCTTCTTGGGGTCCCCCTGCTCATCCTTCCTGGTTCACACCTCCCCCTTGTTCCTTCACAGATCCATATTATGCCCAACCAGCTGCTCATTCGTTTCACTCTTATGCTCAGCCACAGCCTCAATGGAATGCACCTCATCAAGGGTGGTGGCCCTAGTATGACACTCCTCCCGCTCATTTTCCTCCACCACCTGCCTAGCCACAACCCCATCCACATCCATCTCAAGTATACACCCCCACTCAGCTACCCGTACCACCATTCCCAAAACCATACAATGAAGTAGCTCAATCCGATTGCAAAGCTGAGGCACAACATGTACAAATGACTCCTCTTGAGCTCAATGATCTTCACCAAAGCTCAGGAAGAGTGTTCCAAAACAGAGATTATATTGACAACATTGAAAGACAAAAGGAAAAAGAAGATTCAAAAGAAAAGATCAAAGAACCATGGGCTGCACTTGATGAAGAGAAGAGATCAGAATAAGAGATTGAGAAAGCTCCCTCATGGTTACCATCAAATCCTCTATGTATTCAAGAGAAAGATCAACAAAAAGAGGAAGATGAGAAAGTCATGGTAGAAGGTGACATGGAACATGATCCAGATTAACAAAAGGACCAAGGATATCAGAGCTATATTGAGATATGGTTTCAGACGGTCACTAAGTTGCAGTAGTACTCTCTTCCTCAGCTATGATCGATCCCTTCAAAGTCAAATCATTTGTTCTCTGAAATCTGGATACTTGTCAAAACATGCATTTCAAGCCTCCACATCATTTTGTCTCTAATCTTGATGTGCACATGGCTCCATTGAAAGTATTCTTATACTTGAAAATGATTTTGTTTTTCAAGTAGGGTAGGATAGGAAAAAAAAAAAAAAAAAACTAAGGTGAAAACCTCCTTGGAGGCGCCTTAGATTGGCTCATTGGATTGAAAACCTCCATGAGGCGTCAATGGGTTTGGAAAAAAGAGAAAAGAAAAATGAATAAGATCCTTGGTAAAACCTCCTTGGAGGCGCCTAGGGCAGGCAATTAGGGTGAAAACCTCCATGAGGCGCCCTAGTTGTTTTCAAAAAAAAAAAAAAAACAGGCCTAATCTTTATGAAAAATCGCAGGTTGTAGTGAATACTTTGCAGGAAAAGAGGGGCGCGCAAAACGAGGACAAGAGTCCATACCAGGCTCAAGGACACCCCCTCAGACACCCCCTCCATGGCCACTCACCTCTCCTAGGATTTGGTCACATTCGGGTTGAGATTGGGCCTTCTGTAGGAAGTTCTGGGCCTTCTACAGGAAGCTATAGGCGTTTCTACAGGAAGTTTTGTATTTCTACAGAAAACATCCTGTAGAACCTTCAGACGAGCCAGATTCGATTTGGAAGGGAATATAAATCTTGGAATCTATTGGTTAGGCCTGAAAGCATCCATGTTTCCATTCCTCACCCTTCTCCATCATTTTTTCCACCTCATTGTGCTTCTTTTATGAAAACTGTGTTTTCTACAGGAAGTTTTGTGTCTTCTACAGGAAGCTTACAAAAAAGCCAAATTGATCTCCAAAGAGGACCCGAAGGCTGGGAATATGTCCATGAGGCCTGCACACATCCATGTTTCCATCCCTCACCCTTTTCCATCATTTTTTCCACCTTATTTTGCTTCTTCTATGAAAACTGTGTTTTCTACAAGAAGTTCCTGTAGAAATTACAAGAAGCTAAAAATGGATTGCAAAAAGGTAGTTTAGCGAACATGATTGCTTCCTCAAGGGTTCAGAAGTCCTCCTGCAATCTTCAAACTCCTCCTCCATCATCTCCATGCCTACATCACAGCGCAAGCTCATTTTTTTACCATGCAAAAACGTGCAGAATGCTTTGAAGAAAAAATACATAGAACAGAATTTGTTTTTTCCATAACTTGAAAACTGTGCATCCATTTACAAAACCATTTTACAGGGAGTTGTATAGGGATGATGGGAACATGCCCGAGCAGTTTCAGCCAATTTCGGTGCACGGTTTCCAAGAAATCAGCCTCCATCACCTTCATCCATTTTTGCATTTTCTCCATATCCGTGCATCCATTTCAAAACCTGTTTCATGGGGAGATACATATGGGTGATAGTAACCTACCCAAGCAGTTTCAGCCAATTCCAATGCACAGTTTTCGAGAAATTGATCTCTGTAATCTTCAGCCATTTCCCATTTTCCTCAGAATTTGTGCATTCATTGATCGCGATTTTGCTATGGGAGGTGCAAATGATGATAGGAACATGCTCAGAAAGTTTCAAATCGATCTGATCTATCGTTCGGGAGCAATGGAGAAAACAAGTTTTGGTCCTGTGAAAATTCAGTACCAGCAGCTTGAAGGTGCAAATCTGAACGTGAAGCCAGCTCCTAGAGCATGGATCCGGCCAGAGGATATCTACACAAGAAAAAATAGCCATGAATCAACCACCAAGCCATCATGCAACCACAGAAACCAGTGCATGCAGCAAATGAAAGGCCACAGTACCTCACAACAACCATTCGACTTGCAGGTATGTGTCTAAACCATCTCCTCTATTTGCATCAATATGATTCGAAAGTGCATAACAAATGAAGTGGTGGGATTAAGCCGATGGTTCCTTGTCCAATTCTCTAGCAATCAGCCAAGAGTCATGCAGCGTACGTGTCACGTGAAATTAAAAAAAAAAAACAGGGAGTGTTAGCCGTTTGAACTCCAATGCAACTGATCAAGAAGAAAACATATAGTTAATAAATAGAACTGCAGTCTGCATGTGGCCACGTACACCTGGCCACTTCACTCCCTCACCAAGAATCACGCCGCAATGTAAAATGCTCGGCTGAAACTCACACCACCTGTTGTTCATTTGCACTTGACTGAAGTATGCATCCTCTGCTTCCACAAAATGATGAACTAGTCGTCCTCCACTGGTTTCTACCTATTTTCGAAATTATCCCGCGTATCAAGCTCACTCAAAGGCAGAGTAACATTTTACAGGAACCGGAAAGGTCTTCTACAGGAAGAATCCTCAGGAAATATTGCACAGCTTTCTGGAGCAGGGAGGCCTGGGATCTTTTTCTTCGTCGAATTAGGAGCTCTAAACAAGGTAGGCTCGAAAAACTTCTCCATGCATGATATACTCCAAAAAGGTGATGAATTGAGCTATTTGAATTGGAGGGTTAGAGACAAGTCTGCCGTGAGTCAAAAACAGAATTTTTCCTGTGTTGCATGGAATTTCTCGGCTGGTTCTACGTCAATATTCTCCTCCACAGTTCCTGTTAAAACATTTTTTTCTCTTGTAGAAAAGATAATGCATAGTGAGGGCTTGCCTGTAAAAAATAAAAAATAAAAAATAAAAAAAATAAAAATTTGAATGTGCACGTTCATATGTATGCTGGGAGTAAAAATTGAAGTGTTGTACACTGAATGTGGAAACCAAATTTCTCCCTCCATACATCGACATCAAAGTTTTGGGCAGCAAAAACAGTAGAACCAGGAAAGTGGTGCGAATTTAAAGTATAAACACCTAAGAGATCCTGTCTTGAAGTTCAAAGGAGGAAACCATAAAATAGCAGTCCCTTTCTGCTCAGAGCATTGAAGCAGAGCACTCTCACCATGCCAATTGGATGACCTTTTGTGACAAAATTCAGGGTCAGGATGATGAGATAATGGAGGAATTCTTAAATGTCCCTGGGACCTAAATCAAAGACACAAGCCACAGTGAATTTTAGAGGGTTGACCCTCAAGCTTACCCCTAAACTCATTAGTCGAGTCACTGATCTGCCATTGGGAATACCCTGGGATAAAGAGGAAAGGAAATTGGGCCAAAAGGCCAAAAAGGAATTCTTCCTACCAGAGGAACAGTTTTCAGAGGATAAGAATGGGGTCCGGAGAGCCAGCCTACAGCCATTTTGGAGCAAGGTCAGCCTTCATATCATGAAATATATTACCTGTGAGGGGCGGTTCAGTATTGTATACGGTTATCACTTCCGGTTGCTAACTGAAGTCAGGCATAAGATGGATTTACCCACAGAACAAAACTTAAGCATCCCCTACTTCCTCCTACAATCATTGATTAATTGTGGCACAAAACTGAAGAAAGGGACACCAGACCAGCCTGGCCCATCATGGGCTTATCAAGCTTCTAGTAGAAGATTCCCTCCATACCTATACTGTCCCTCTCTCCTGGGAGATTTTTCGCAATATGTCCAAGGATGATGATATCCGAATTCTAATCGAGGAACTCACTTCCTCCAGCAGTGAGGAGAAGGCGACATTGAGGTAGAAGAGAAAGCCAAGGGTCAGGAAACCCAAGGCAGACCACCATAGCAAGGACAAGAAGAGAAACAAGAGAAAGACCAAGTTGCTGAGGCAAAAACTGTGGGTGGAAAAATGACACAGACACCAAGGGAGAAATGATTGCAAATCAGGGCAAAGAGGACTGAAAAAGTCCAAGCAATCAAGGGCACAGCCAAGGCAACCACAGAAAAATTAAAAGAGAAGGCACCCCCAGCCAAGTAGACCAAAACAATGAAAATCGTTTCTACAGGAAGCCAGAAAACCATTTCTACAAGAAGACAGAAAACAGTCAGCACAGGACTTTCTACACGAAGTCTAGAAAGAGGGCAACAGAAGGAAAAATCCCCTGAGATCTTAGCCAAGGAGGTAGCAGCTGTGTTGGCCACCCTAAGCACATCTCCAAAGCAAAAAGGGAAGTGAAAGAGGGAGCCTTCCATGTATTTTAAGGCAAGAAGGAGCATGCGGGTAAAAACTGGCAGACCCCAACCACAGTCAAAAGAGCCAATTACAATTGTAGACACCTCAGCTACACAAAAGGAAAAGTCTCCCTCAAAGGCATCCATCACCTAGGAACGGGGAAGCCCGAAGACATCCAGCTGGAGAAAAGAATGAAAATGTTGGACACAAAGGCCTCTCTACAGGATGTTGAGACAATTCTACAGGAAGCTGAGAATTCTCTAGGAAAAGGAGCACAAGCAGTGGGAAGAAGCAGAGAGAAAATCATGGTTTCATGACCGAGAAGTGGACATTACTTCAGGAGCTTGGCATGACAGGGAGGCCACCAAGGCCATCAAAGAGGAGGAGATAGATTAGTTGCTCAGAGGATGAGAAACACTTTCAGTAGTGGGGTGATCATGAGCCCCAAAAATGGATAATTATATGAGCTCATTCAGCCTCCTAATTCGACTTAATCCACCATTCTCATTAATTTATTGCATGTTTTTTATTATATTTATGGTAATAGAGTGAATTGGGTTAGTCATTATGCCAACAAGTCTAATGTGTGCTTTGTGTAGTCTTTTTGGTCAATTTGGAGACAAAATCAAAGGTTTAAATGAGCACTTTGTAGCCAAATTCGTGGAGAGGATTTTTAGGAAGGTGTCCCATTCATTTATGGGCCCTTACCTTGAATTCTCCACCATCAGCTCAGAGTTCAAGGGCCACCAAATCAATTATCACAAGGGCAGCTGAGCAAGTGCTAGTAAAAGTGTTGTTAACTACAAGTTTTGGCAGTCAAGTTCCTAAATTTTAGGAGGGTTGTTGGGGTCCTCAATTTGCATAAATAAGAGGGCTTAGGGCCTCATTTGGGTTAGCCAGTAGTTAGTCACTTTGTAGGCAAAAGTTAGCTAGTTTGTAGTTCAATTTTAGTAAGTAGATTAGCTTTGCATTTCAACACCTTTTCAAGCTTTCCCTTGTGGACAGTTTTTGATGTAAATCTTCTTTTCTCACTCAATAAAGATGAATCCAGCTTTGCACCAGCTCTAAATATCTCTTAGGAGGCTATAGCTCTTAGGGTTGGGCCCATCTCAAGTGCCCAGTACCTCCTTTGTTTACTTTCATGTGTCTTTGTTGCATTCTTAGAATAAAATCTGTTATTTAGATTTAAATCTTGTTTTGTTATTTATGTTGTTTTTGATGATTAAAGTAGCTTTTCATGTTTAGATTGATTTGATAGGTTAATAACAGAAAGGATCCTCAAAAAAAGGCCTCAAGCACCTCTTATCTCACCTCTCCCTCAGTGGGATCATGAGCTGAGACAAAGGTGACATTGCTGCCAACAAAAACATTGTCTTTGCTTCACCATGCAAGTATTAGTGTTGGATTCTTAGTTGTCAAACTTGATCTCAGTTTTGATGGCATGCTTAGGTTTATGATTGCTTAGTTGCATAGTCATTTCATCTGATTTCATTGCAAATAAACTTTTGTTCCATTTCTTTGTTGTTATCTAGGTTAGAATAGGCTAACGTAGATAGGTCTTTGATTTTCCAAGTCTTTGTTTGTTCAGTTTGAAAAATAACTTGCAGAGCGCCTAACATACTTCTCCATCTGCCCATACTACATCCAACCTACCTGCTTCATCCTCCATTTCAGATCCTTACCTTACCTTTGCCACGTTCCCTCACATTGACCTACTTTCCATTTTATTGTGTAGCATTGCCTTATGTCTCCTTGAACAAATCCAATCGTCCTTATCACTCCTTAGCTTCATCCACCAAAACCTGGACCTTCTCACACCCTTATCCTACCTCCATACCCACTTCTTCATCTTCCTTCATCCATCCATCCTCCAAAATCTCATTTCTGAACATCCTGTAGAAAATCACAGAACATCCTGTAGAAAATTTAGAAACATCTTGTAGAACCCCTGCAGACTTCCTGTAGAAGCTCACGAATGAGGTTTCTTGATAGCCAAACTCTGTGAAACTCTCTGGAATGGTGTTAGGGACCCCTTAGGCCCTCTCTGAACCTTCCTGACCTCTTCCAAGCATTTCCTCTCACCGATCCACCTCTGCACAGTCAAAAACAGTGAAAGCACATGCATGATAATTCTAACAACTTATTCAAAAATACAAAAAGATGGTTCTTTCAGATTCTACTGTAGACATAGATTAGATACATGCATTTCATATTCTTAGAAGTCAATGGAATCTCATTCAGCAGCTTGCATCTTCCTTCTTGCATCAGTAGGACTAGCTGGTAGAATTAGGGTTTGCTAGGGGTTGTGTTTCTTTTTGGCTTTCAGTTTCTTTCCGCAAGTAGATTAGCTTCCTTTGAGTTAGCTTTCATCCATCAATTAAAAAGCTTCTTCTAAGAGCTCATAGAAGTTGGCTTAAGCTCCTAGCGGACTTGTGCCAACTAACCAAGTGACAGCTGTGGCAAGAGCTAGTACTTGTGCATACAGCACCGTCGCTTCCAAGTTTGTTACGAACAACCAGGTTGATAAAATTAAAGAAGGGAGTTCCAGGAGTTGTAGCATTATCGCTGCAATACTGGGGCTCACCACTAAGACCGATAATGTAATCTATGCCGGAAAAGACATTCAAACTAGTAAACAAAACTTTTTAAAACTTGTGCAAAAAGTGGTAAAAGTCGTAAGAGGGACCAAAAACAAATGCAAGGAGCAAACACACCCAGAACCGGACTTGATGAATCTACAAGCTGTTAAATGGATGACTAAATAGATTTCCTAGTTTCACTGGCCAATTCAATGGCTCGATCAATCAAATAGCAAGATGACAAGCCTACAAGAAATAAAAAACCAAATGAAACTAGCTTTCTAATCAGGGAGAAAATAGTCAAAAGGCTCACAAGGTCAAAAACACAAGAGCAGAACACACTGGCCAAGATTGGGGTCTCCCTAATCTTCACTTACAAGGATCGGTGCAACTGCCTAATTGAAAACAAGCGCCAAAGGTGGGTCGGTGCAACTGTTCCTCCACAATTCATGTTGATCGGCATGACTGTTAGCCAATTAAACATGTTGTGGAACTAAGAAAAAATCAAAAATCAAAAATCAAAACAAGGACCAGATCTGCTACTATTGATTTTTAGACTTAGGCCAGTAAGCAGGAGAAAAGCAACAGAACAAAAGGGAAAATGTGAAACTAGAAAAGTTCTCACGAAATCATGAAATCCAAAACAAACAAAAGGATGGGATCTCCCCAGTGGAGTCGCCAATTTGTGTTGAAGTAAAATTAGAAGTGCGGACACAAATGAAATCCTCTAACCTAATAATGGGTCTAGCCACAACAAATACATTCTATGGAATATTTCCTTAGGTTAGAACCAATCAAGTGGGCCTACCTCTTGGTCATTTATCCTATTTGATGATGTCCTCGCTTGCTCGCTCCACCAATCTCTCGCTTCCTTCTTCAAGCTCCTGAAACAAGTAAACAATAATAGCACACAAAATAATAACAGACAAATTGCAATTCAACCTACTTAATAAGTCAAGA
Source organism: Pinus taeda (assembly GCA_000404065.3). Classification (NCBI taxonomy): domain Eukaryota; kingdom Viridiplantae; phylum Streptophyta; class Pinopsida; order Pinales; family Pinaceae; genus Pinus; species Pinus taeda. The sequence continues at coordinate 63,440 of APFE031257170.1, forward strand.
AGCATTAAGACACGAATATGTAATATTACACAACATGTAGGAAATCAATCGATAGTTTCATATATTAATATCAAAGAGATATTACAACCATTCATCTTGACGTCACAGTCTTCCTCTGACAAGACCAGGTTCCCACATTCTACTAGCACTTTATGATGGCTTCAAACAACAATAGTTTAAAGACTCTTCCCTTTAGGATTCACTCCAAACCAAACACACTTCTCCCTCACACAACTCGATGGCTACAACTAGTAATAGCTTGCTTGTCTAAAATAGTATATTCACACTCAGCCAAAACTCTAACTCCGATTTTCACACTAGTTTGTGCTTGGGAAGAATGGAGGTTTATATAGGAAATATGGATGGGATATGGATCCTCTTCTCATGGGAGAAGGACTTATCTCTTGAGGTGGTTCCATCATTATAGGGGAAAGGAGCCCAAACTATCATCCTCGACCCCATCTGGCCAAACCATTTACCAGACTTCCGTTATGGAGCTTCTAGATATGGAAGCTTCGGCTCTAATTTAAAAAACTTTCCATAACAGGACTGTAGGTTTTAACCCCATACAGAAATTACCTGCATATGAATTCTAAAACACAAAAAGTAAACAGTGCGAGAGCAGAACACATAAAACACATATACACAGAGATTTTCCCCTAGATCCCAAAACCGGGACTACCAGCTTGATTTTTCATTATGTTCCTTTCAATGTTATAGTACGCATTTATACATGTCGAAGCATCCAATATCATGGACTGAAAACCATCGCATCCAATACCATGGATCAAAAACCATCGCATCCAATACCATGGATCAAAAACCATCGCATCCAATATCATGGACCGATAACCCCTTGTTAACTACGTTGAAAGAATATAACACAACCCAACAAGGACCGGCACGACTGGAACACAGCTCAATTGCACCGATCGGTGCGGGGAATCGTGCTAATATCTGCACATCGACACGGGGGAGACAAAGGTCATTAGAACTAGTCTTGTAAATTGGGCAAAACAGAAGTTTCAGGGGAAATGGTGCAAAAGGGAAATGATCTTCTCATGAAGAGGGACATAATGGGATTTTCTCCGTGAAGGCAAAGCATGTGGGGTTCACTATATAGGTCCTCCAGGATCAAGGAACAGGGAGTACAGGGACAGTGACAAAATGTTGTGTAACGCACACATAAGTGGCTTATACAGGGCTTAATTTTAAAACACACTTCTTCTTATGTCATATGTTTTAAATTCTTTATGGGAGTGAAATTATCTATGTAATTGGCACAACTATTGGCTTCCACTCAATAATGAAAAACTGATATCATGGACCAGATCATACACTTTGCCATTTACTTTAAGGTTTAATTATTTTTCTTAGCACCATCATTTTGTTGTGATGTGTATGGAATAGTATGTTGCATTTGAGCACACTATGCAACGCAATAAATTTCAAATTTTTTGTTCACATATTTATCTCCATTACCTATTCTTAATTTCAATAGTTGATGTCCAAATTATTTCTCTACAAGGACCTTGTAGGAAAAAATGTGTCAAAATTTTCACTCTCATGTTTTAAGAAATAAATCCAAGTGCATCTAGAGAATTCATTAATGAAAATTTAATTACGCGTGCCTAGAGAAAGGAGAAGAAAGTGTACCTCACAAATCACTATGAACAATCTACCTTGGGATCGAGGGATGCCAAAAAGGTATATTTTCCAAACTATCATGATGATGTTTTTTAATCTCAAGTAAATGAAAGAAAGACTACTCACCATATTTTCATTATGGATTTGTCATAATCAGTAATAGTTTATATGACCGAAACTCTTGTGCCAAAGTTTACTCAAGTCATGACTATAAGTAATAAAAACTAATGAAAAAGACGATGACCTAATTTTTTCAAATTTGTACAACCCAATAATATCAACATCAAATCCAATTGTTAAGACATGCTTAGGATCTTTTAGATCATTAATTACAAGTTGGTGATGTGAAATATCTATTGATTCACTTTCCTTTGACTAAGTGATTTGATATACTGATAGAAGGTTGTAAGAGAGACTTACAAGACATAATACATCATTTAAATGACCATAATATAACTGCATTATTCCAAACCCTACAATATTAATAGATATATCATCACCAACAAATATTTATTTGGTGTTACATTCATTAAGAGAAAAATAAATGCCTTTATCCTTAACCATATGATAAGATTCTCCAAAATTAATATGCCACTCACTAGAAGAAGAAATAAATGTTTCATTGAAGGAGATTTGGAAGAATAACCAAGATTGATGTCTGAAATTTCTTTAAATTGCAGCAACTAGAAATATATTCTTTTAACTAATTAATAATACAGTTTATTTGCTATGGTAAACAATGAATAAATCACACTACAATATTTCACAAATAAAATACACCGCAAAAATAAACTGGAAACTGAGAAAATGAGCACACACAAAATAAAATTTTACATCGTTATTTTGAACAAATGTTCCCAAAAATACCTAATGTGGGAAAATCATAGCAACAAATGAGGGTTTTATTATTATTATGCAAAATTGAAATTTTTGAGTACAATCTGGATACCAAACTATAAATCCTCGGCAAATTATCTCGCCATAATTATTAAAGTAATTTTTCCCTTCTCCACAAAAAATCTCGGAACAACCTTCTTCAGAAAATTGGCCCTCCAAGAACCCTTGCACAGGCCTCTGCATAGTGCTTGTGAAAACCCTCACATGCATAGCCTAAAGTTGTGTCTAATCAATTCGTCTTACCTACTACTGCCTCTAGAAATGATTCTTAGGCCCTCTGGAAAATTATTCTGGACTTGAGCTACTGAATCAACCTCTTGCTTACCCAAATCAAACTGCCTATGATCAACTCGACCTCTTGTTATTGCCTCTCTGGAATTGGGAACTCCTCTGGAATTCACTTTTTATGATCCCTCTTTGTCTCTGCGTCCCTTCTAGCTCAAAATTTTCTTCCCTTCTCAACCTCTGCAGCTGGATAGCTCGATCTACCAAGGAACTAGACCTCACAAGTGTTTTCTCCATCTACCCATCAATTTGTTCTTATAATATCTCATTGGTGAACCAACGACCATGATTAGATCCCCATCAACAACTAAGATCATATCCAACTCTATCTGTGTGAGTTTCTAGAGAATTCTCACCTTTCTCAATTAATTATTATTAATTAATCATTTTTCCTAAGTTAGACTTGGAAACATCAATTATTGATCAATTAACTTAATTGAGCCATCTCTAGGTGTTTTCTCTTAAAACCTTTTCTGGTTTTTGGAGATCCTATTTTCCTTATCCTCTCTTACCAAAGTTGATATTAGATCACCTAACTGATGTTACAAACACTAACACTCCCTCTTAGCATGGAAGGTGTTCTCTGTCTCATAAAATCCTCCCATACTAGATATCAATTTTTAGGATTCAGCTACGTTAAGAAAGTCATCATCTATGACCATTTCCATGAGAGGTAGTTGTAACTGACTAATTTCTTATGATTTTTGATGATTTTTTAATAGTCCACTTAGCACTCATTGCATCAAGTGATGTCTAACATTTGTGATAACCTGTTAGGTCCCTATAATACTACTGATGCCCCCATTAATATTGTAGTTGTATCTCTTATTAATATCGTTGTGCCTCTATTGTCCCCATATTGTTATTACTGTGCCCATAGAATCCCTTTATTGTTATTTTTGTGCCTTTATATTATTATTGTTAGGTCGGCTTGGTTATATTGTGACCCCTCAGACTCCTATATATAGAAAAGAGGTTTTGTCATTTGAATCATCCAAGAATTCTTCTTTTGTGCAATGTAAGGGAGGTTGCCCACTCTAAGAGGCTAAATTCTAAGGTGTTCAGCTATGTTTTCTATCTTTTTGTGAGCTGGTATTCATAACATTTGGTATCAGAGCTTTGGATTCTAGGGTTTCGTTGCTCCAAATAAGCCATCGTGGCATTTTTTCTATAACTTTTTTTCTGCAATGTTTCAGAAGCGATAAAAAAACCCATTTGAGATGAAACCATACTGAACCTTGGGTCTAAATTTCAGAGCTTTTCACGCTATATTTGCAGAGATATGATCTGAGGATGTTGGTCTTTTTTCAGACTCCTGAATTACATTCCAAACAGGTGACCTGGGGAAAATCATCATAACATTCCCTTTGAGCATTAGATTGAAATTTCATAAGAAGGTACAGAAAGAGGATGGACTGTAGTTTCTTATATATATTTTTCATAGCCAAAGGTCGAAACAGTGAGACGTGGCACTTCATACAAGTTCGCTCTTTTGGAAAGGTCTATAATCAGGTCATCTTGGGAGATTGTGCATAACTTTGTCTTAGAGAATCTAAATTCGATCAGACTGGTGGCATTGGAAAGAGGACACAGATAGCTACAACAGGTCGCAATTTCAGAACTGGATGATTCGAAATTACAGAGATACATCAAATTCAATATCAGGCTCCTACAAAGTGAAAATAGGTGTGTAGTTTTTTTTTTTAATTTTTGCATAAGATTGGTTTGAAAAATTAGTTTGAAGGAATTCAAAGGGCATAGTAAAGCATTATTATCGATAATTGATGCCCTGAGGAAAGAAATGCAAACACCTAGTAAGCAACCTAAATGCTCTAGCATGACTCATGAAGAAGAGGAAGAAATGCAACATGATATATCAAAATTATGAAACTAAGTGTAACAAGTGTCACTTGCACAAAAAGTAACAGAATCTAATAAGGATGGTTTAAAGAAAGATATGGAAGCTAATATGAATGGCATGGACACTAAGATGAATGGCATGGACGCTAAAATGGATTGCATGGATGATAAGATGAAAGAATTGAAGATAAATTTGAATAAGTTGCCACAAGAAATGGTCACTAATGGTGAAAGGGTAGTAAAGGAAACTCATGATGAGAACAAAAGAAATGTTAATCATGATTTCATAGACTCTAATGTTGGATCAAAGACCCACCATATTCGAAAAATCGATATGAGGAAGTTTGATGGCAAGGATCCCGCAACATGGATGTTACAGATGGAGCAATTTTTCGATCTCAATAATGTGCAAAACACACAAAAGGTACGTATTGCAACTTTATATTTGGAACCAAATCAGTTTGTATGGTATCAATGGCTTTGATCTCGTAAACAATTTATCACTTGGGCAATTTTATGGAAGAATTGACAGCACATTATGAGGATACAAAAAGCAACACTTTTTTTAGTCAATTGATAAGTCTCAAACAAAAGGGTTCAATAATGGAGCACATTGAGGAGTTCCAAAAATGAACATAAGGGTAAAAGATATTCCAGAGGAGCATAGGATTGATGTGTTCATAGGGTCTTTAAAGGATAATATCCAACATGATGTTCGCCTTTGGGCACCTGATTCATTAGAGAAGGCATTCAGGTTAGCAAGAAAAAATGGAAAGCAAAATTATGGCAACCAGGAAGCATACCACTCACATCTATAAAGACGGAAGTGGTGTTGTCGCTATTCTTCCACACCTATAAGGTTGACACCACAACAATTGGAAGAAAAAAGAGCAAAAGGGCTTTGTTACAGTTGTGATAGCAAATACACTAAAGGTCATAAGTGTGCTGAGAAGAAATTATTCTACATTGGTTGTGAAGAGGAAGAAGAAAAGGAGCAAGAAAGGTCAAAAGAAGAGGATATACTCCAGGAACAAAGCATAGATGAAGAAAAAATGAATTCGACGATATCTTGTAATGCATTGGCGGGAATTACCACTCCTCAAACCATCAAGATAGAAGGACAAATCAAGAAGAAAAAGGTAATAGTGTTGATTGATTCAGGAAGTACCCACAATTTTATTCATTGTAAGGTAGCCAAAGAATTGAATTGCTTCCTATATCCAGCACCAGAGTGTCAAGTGATGATTGCAAATGGAGGAACAATAAATTGCTCTGGAAAATGCCATAATGTCAAGCTATCCATGGGAGAATATGTATTGACTAGCCCAATGCTTTCCATTCCAATGGGAGGTGTGGATGTTGTACTAGGAGTCCAATGGCTACAATCCTTGGGTACAATAGATTTTAATTTTCAAGAACTTTTCATCAAATTTTCTATGGAAGGAAAGGGAAGTTGAAAATAAGGGGTATGTGCAGGGCAACCAGGAAAAGATAATCAGCTCTAAGGGTATGACAAAGCTTCTAAAAAAGGAACAAAGAGGTGTAATTGCACAATTATGTTCGCTAGATGTTTCCACATCGGAATCATCTATTTCTCCAGATCTCCAAAAATTCCTGGATAATCATTCCAAGGTATTTGAGACTCCTAAAGGTCTCCCACCTGTGCGTGATCATGATCATGCTATTCATCTAATTCCAGGAAGTGTTCCTCCAAACATCAGGACGTACAGATATCCCTATGTCCAAAAGAGTGAAATTGAACGTATGGTTGCAGAAATGCTAGAGGCTGGTATAATTCAACCGAGTCAAAGTTCTTTCTCTGCTCCAGTAGTATTGGTGCACCAGAAGGATGGATCATGGTGCATGTGTCCAGATTATAGGGAGCTCAACAAGCTCAATATTAAAGATAAGTTCCCCATTCCTGTCCTTGATGAATTGCATGGATCAATTTACTTCACCAAGTTGGATCTTCATTCAGGATATCATAAAATTAGAATGAAGATTGAATACATTCCGAAAACAACATTTAGAACTAATGAGGGTCATTATGAATTTTTGGTCATGCCTTTTGGCCTTACCAATGCACCTTCAACATTTCAAGGTTTGATGAATTCAATTTTCAAACCATTCCTTAGAAAATTT
>APFE031257170.1:76932-121725 GCA_000404065.3 Pinus taeda
AATCCCTCTATTGTTATTTTTGTGCCTTTATATTACTATTGTTAGGTCGGCTTGGTTATATTGTGACCCCTTAGACTCCTATATATAGAAAGGAGGTTTTGTCATTTGAATCATCCAAGAATTATTCTTTTGTGTAATGTAAAGGAGGTTGCCCCCTCGAAGAGGCTGAATTCTAAGGCGTTCGACTATCTTTTCTATCTTTTTGTGAGTTGGTTTCATAACACAACCTACCATCTCCCACCAACTACTGCGCATAATCTAATTCATTTTCCACTATGTAGTTGAACCATCCTGCATGTGTGTTGTTGTTGAAACTACATTTTACAATTGATATTGTTGCTAACTATACCTGCACTACATTTGATCTCATTATAACTAAGAACAAAACTCTGAATAAACTTTTAAATTGGATTAGATCTGCATTTGTCTCCTAGTCTCTGACTGCCACTATCCTCTGCCTTATCTACTAAGTCTATCTACAACTGCTTTGTATTTCTCTACATCTGACTATAACTAGTACTGCAACTATCCCTCAAGACCGAACAGCGCCATCTTTAACACTAATCCATCTTCTACTGAATATTGTGGGCCCCTGTAGTAAGCGTAATGATCCATATGAGCAGTAATCTACAACTTGTTTTCCCCTCTATGGACATGGCCCAAATCTTTGCAACTCTAGTGATTAGAGCTTAATGTATCCACACCTCTCTCCTAGAGGTATAGCTGCATATAGTTCAAATTCATCCTCTGACCTGGAAGACAAATTATTGATCTCTACTAAATTTGTTTCCTACTCCTACTTCTCCTTATTTTCCTTTTTCCTCTTCGAACATTGTGTATTGTAGTGACCAAACTCACCACACCTAAAGTACTTTATCTTTGACAAATATTTCTTCTTCTTTCCTCCTCCTATTGATGGATGTGGAAATCCATCAATTAAGAGGGTATCCCCAATGTGAATTCCCAACTATACCTCACACCATTTGGATTAGGAACCCCATCAGGAGTATCGACTTGGCCACCATAACTTAAGGTTTCCTTTGCTGCAATGAAAAACATAAGGGAGTATGCACATAACCTTTGAAATCAATAAGAGAGTTAACAGTATGAAACACCAATTGCAATGTGTAAAAGGATGATTTCACAAGAGGAAATTAAGAGTGAGTCTCTAGAAGGAAAGCAATAGTACTATCCTAAGAGAGGCACATGAGAGCAAGGAAAGATTCATTAGTTACCTAGCAAAATAGTTCACATAGACACAATGAACATTAATGATAATATAACACACATTCAATAAGATAAGTAACAAATCCAATGAAGTAGTTTAATTTCCTTAGTACATGTGAATAAAACATATACGAAAAACATCTAAAGAATAGTCTTACAATATTCATGATACATGCATGAAAAATGTGTTGGATCAGTGACCTTTTGATTATTAGGTGATATATCCAAGTACACAGTTACAATGGCAAGCCACTAGCTCAAAAAGTGGAACATTTAGTCACTTCTTCCAAGTTATCCAAGGAATAATCTTCTCTCCTATGCCAAGCTAGAGAGGCCAAGGCTAGCTCTCCAAAGGTTGACCCTCTAGAAATCCCTTTGCTTGAGTTATGAGGATTCTTTTATAACAAGAGGAATGACATTTCATATCCCCTATGACCCTTGAGTTACCCTCATGACTCTTGGACTTCTAATGTGACCTTTGGACTTCTATATGACTTTTGGACTTTTCCTAAAGACTCTTTTGTCCATATATAACTATGTGACTTTTCATATTCCACATACGACTCTTGGGCTTCCACACATTACATTTTTTCCTTTCCTTTTTATAATTGCATCATTACATGCGCAAATTATGTGTCAAGACACATGGACACACATGACATTGCCATGGCACTGGTACAAGTCACAACTTGACAATGATGACATGGACTCCATGATGAAGTGGCAATTCCAAGTTGTTCCTCCTATTTCTTTATCTTTAATCTTCATGAGAGGTATATTTAGTACTTCATCTTCATGAAAGATCTACTTTATTCTTAATCTTCACCCTCCAAGGGGATAAATGATATGGAGTCTTCATATGGTCATGAACTTTGGCCTTCTATCATAAACTAATGTCCCTTCATCTTCTTGCTTAGTGATCATTTTGTTATCTAGTCTTATTGAGTGTCACCTTGCATCGTCTCCTTGTCCTCTTCCTTAAACACCATATTTTCACGTCAATATACAATACCTGCAAGTGAAATTCACTAATGGCAAATGACATCAATACAAAAAGCCCCTAATCTAAGTCTCTTCATGAAATCCATGGATTAACCTTGAAGTGAGTATTGGACAGGGAGGAAGGCTGGGGGATTGCACGATGCGTAATTCCATAGGCTACAGGTGAGGTATTAATGCTTGTGACTAAGAAATGCACTAAACTAAAGGCCCATGAGATAATATTTTGTAGTTGATGGCATAGTGATGCAGGCTTGCCCACTGTAACTACACAATGTGTAGTTCAAAATATAGAGAAGGCCATAGAATTGCACAGTTGTGCAGTTTGGGAAGGCAAGGAGACATACTACTAAACACAATTTTGTAATGCGCGGAAGGAGACTAGTTGGGAGGTAGGATTGCGCAGTTTTGGAGGTCAGGAGGAAGTTCTTAGGCACTTTTACTATGTAATGTGCAATCCTTGGAGGCAGTAATTATACTTTGTGCAGTTCTAAGAGGCAGATATGCATGCTTGAGACTTGCAACTGTGCACTGCATAGTTTAAGCGAGTATGGTGAGATCAGGTTGGTTGGGCATGCAACTATCCAGAATTTGACTAAATGTGGGATCAGTGAGGCAGAAATGAAATCAAAGTTAGACTTGAACATGATCACACACTCAGCACAATTGATGGTACAACATTAAATACTTAGCATCCAAAATAAACATGATCCCCTTAATGTGACGGAAAATAAACATTCTCCTCCAAGTGTGACTCTTAAGATATACTTTGTGATGGAAGTGACGACACTAGTACGACAATGCATAAAACATTGGGAATGAGTATAATACATTTCTACATGATAGATAGGACCCACTGGTACTAAATATTCCTCTTGAAATGAACCATAACTCTGCTTTGACAACGTGTGACACTTCCCATGCCAAAAGATGACACTTGCAAAAGTAATAAAAATGTATGAGCGACACTTGAAAAGGATTAAAGAAAGTGAAAGTGACACATGCCAGAGAAAATATAACATGAAAATGACACTTATGAAAGTGAATGCAATAAAAAATGACAATTGCAAATGTGAAAGAAACACTTGCAAAGACAAAGGTCTGCTAGAGCAACAGTTGAGAAAAAGCACCAAAATAGAAGTACAATTGCAATCAAAGAGAGGAAGATTGTCAATGGAGAGTGCACATTGATTATCATTATATATTGTGCAATACACTATGCTTATGAATTGCGTAGTCACTATCACTAGCGATTGCGCAAGCCTTATCTTCAAGAGCTGCATAATTCCTATCTAAGATTGCACCGAAAGGAGTGTGTTTGTGAATTCATTGAAGATAGAGCATGTGTGAGCAAGTGACTTTGACACTTAGAATAACACTCAATAAGTTGCAAAAAAATAGATGAACATGAAGTGACCATGGAGCAATAGATCACAAGATCCTGACTAGACTCCACAATTCAAGTGTAGGAAATATTTGGAAGGTCTTTTTCGTAGCAAGAACACTTGGAAAAAAATTGGTAGAACTCTAGCTTATGTGTTCAGATTTCACCCTTAAGTGCAAGGTTTCAGTCTATTCGGAATTATTGATTCATGATATTGATTACCTCATCTTCCCCATTTGACTCGGTTATGGATATAGTCTCCTCTATTCCTTTTCTCAACTAAACACGTTTGCAAAGCTTGCCAAATCACAATTTCTTTGATCTGGGAGAGGGTAATATATAGTTATGAGTTTAGGATGATCAGATTATGAGTTTTCATCCTTGGTGTTTCTCTGCTGCCAATAGGCCTAGATAGTACCCCGGTGGGGTCACTACAAGAACAAAAGCATTGCTTCACTTCCAGGGAGCCTGAATAGTACCCTGGTGAACTTGCTTCACCTCTCTACATAGAAGCCCTTCTCTTCTTTCACTCTTCATGTATTTTATTATAGAAAAGTGCTTAGGCATTTATTTATTTTACCGGGGTAGAAGAGGGATTCCAACTTACTGAAAGTATGAGAGGTTGTTCCTTTAGAGAATGACATAATATATATATATATATATATATATATATATATATGTCATTCTCTAAAGGAACAACCTCTCATACTTTCAATAAGTTGGAATCCCTCTTCTACCCCGGTAAAATAAATAAATATATACACCTCTGATATAGGTTTTCTCACTATTGATTTCCCCTTTCCCTTCTCTACTTGATTGGATTGGCAAGCAAAAAACTATTTTATTACAATACCAAGTTAAGGAATGAAGATCCTAGAATGGATATGAGTATCATGGTTCCACTCAAAGCTTTCTATTGGAATGGATAATAGTTTCCATTCAGACATCATTGACTTTAAAAGATGTGTAAACCCAAATAGAGAAAAGGGTAACATATTATCCAAGAGTTGTTCATCATCACAATTTCCCTTTTCAATTTTTGCCACATTGTCTTTTGAACCAAAAGAAGCATCTTTCATGCAAAGTCATATTAAGAAAACATGGAAGAAAAGACATAATAAAACTAGAAAACAATATCAAAAGAGAAAAGTGAGGTGGATAACTGAACTAAAAACAACATGCGTGACAAAATATGAAAAATAAAACAAATCCAGAGATTAGATGGAGAGAAAATGCATGATGAGTGTGCAAGGGAACTAGAATGCAGCTAGAGCTACTCCTAAACTAACTGGATATAAGGTCGAGACTAAGTGTAATGAAATTTCCAATATAGACACTGTAGTTGCTCCCAACCTGCAATCACAAAGATACAAGAAATTAAAAGTGTTATAACATAATGTGCAATAGAAAAGATAAGAACTTGAATAGATTGCTCAATATATTGAAGGCCTTTCCTACAGGTAGAAATAAACATCATAACAACTGACATTAACTAACCAACAACCTTACCTTTTCAATGATAACTTTATCTGTATGTAAACCATTTACATCATTGGTTTGATAAGACTTTGAACTTCAACAAATAGATTACTCAAGTCATAAGATTCTTCTAATTAAAAATACGAAGATGTATAAATCAGAGAAATCTCATGAGAAACCTAATTTGAAGGGTGTTACATAGTATTTTGTCACACCTTGTTATCACAAAATCAACCCTTGATAGACTGCCAATCAGGTAGACCTTGAGTAATTGTTTCAAACCTACTTTTGGCTGAGGCTTAGCCTCCTCAACCTGAGAGGGCTCTCTCACAAGATTAAGGATTTTGATAATGAATAAGATGGCTAACTCTTCGAAACAAATGAACAAGTGTAAATGGTTGAAAGACAATTAGAAAATATTCATTGGGCTTATGGAGTCAAATATGGTTCAGTATGATAGTAATGTTAGCTTTACATAGAAGTTAGGGCATCTAGCATTCAACACATAGAGAATACATCAGAGACATATAGGACCACACAGTTTATGAATGTATGAAGGAAGTCAGGAACAATCAGTGATTTCTAAGTACTCACACATTCATACCACTGTAGATAATAAGAAGAAGACAATACAAGACATTCTGAACATTGAGTTCCTTCTGATTCCTGAGAAGTAAAGCCAAATATTGTATTACCAAAAATAGAGTTTTACACAAAGCACAATCTAAGAGATTCTCTGAAAATTTTCCAACCCCTAGTACATTAGTTGTTCTCCTATATATAGAGTTCTTTACATAACTGAGATTCCTCCTCTAGCATGAGGGGAATTTGAATTCTTCCTATTATGACACCTATTGACACTTAAAACTGACTGTTAACTGGCAGTGATAGAGACCTAAAACAATTTGAGTATAACTCCTCATTATGTTGGTAGTAGCATTTATTACAATCCAAACTCGTTCTCTGACAAATGGCCTTCTTCAGATTAGCTTTGGTGGAGGTTTGAAATTCCTTGCTAGCCCTTAATGCCTCATCCCTTTATTGTTCCTGGAAATTAGGAAGTTGTTCTTATTTTTATGTTTTTGGTCTCCACAAGGATCTTCGAAATCAATTATCCCTGTTTTTCTTCATAAAATTGCATTGGATTATCTTGTTTCCCATACCCTGCAAACTTTGCTCATATACACGTGGTAAAACAAAACTTCTTTAATGCTACCTGAGCTTTATGAACCAATACTGGCTATGAAATAATGACCACTTTCATAAAGTATAGCTTTGGAGTTCATGGATGTCCTTCCTTTACTTGTTTTTCCCTTGCTGGATGTTTACACTTTGTAAATGATCCTTTTTAGAAATTCTTCCTCAAAAAGATTTCCCTTTGTCTCTCAAAAAAGGTCCATTAAATCATAATATACAACTACAGCAGTTTCATAGCGCGCTATGAAACTGTTGTGCATTAAGCACCACCTACAGCAGTTTCGTACCGCGCTACGAAACTACTGTGTAATTTCAAGAACACAGTTTTAAAACCAAAATTTAACTTTTTGAGTCTTTATTTTTCTTGAAATGGCTTCTCCATGTGTCATGAAGCTATTCCAAAACTGAATATAATAGACACCATTCTTCAAGGAAAACTTCAAAAGGTGATCTATCAAAATTTAGGATTTAGCCTTACTTGTTGTGTGTTCTTTCAGCTAAGGATTTCCTTCACGCTGGCTTAGTTGCATCTTCAGATCTTCGAGTTGCTTCTCCATAATTCTGGTTCCAGCTCTCAGTTTTGCATTGACCCTTCTGATGTATCTTGCCTCCTTTATTGCAAGGACTGTCTAGGTGTAGTATTGAGCATGACAATTGACCACTTCGGGTATTGAGATCATCTTATCTTCCCACAGAGCCTCCACTTTATTAAAATAAGCTTCCTTCATTGCATGTTTCCTTGATATTTTTTTCAGTTTGGCAATTTCAAGATTTGTTAATTTCAGTTTCTTTTCCAATTCTTCAAAACTACATTTCTCCTGTTGAGAGATAACTGCCTTACCTCTATCATTTTTATGCAACTACGATGATGTTTCTGGTGAATCCATATGTATTTCATGAGATTTTGTTACCTCCCCTGTTTCTCTTGCTTCTGGCAACACCTCTTGTATCTCTCTTGAACGCCTTGTCTTAGGTCTTCTTGGCTTAAAAACAAATTCAGAGACCTCATCATCAAATTCGATATTTTTAGAGGTTTTGGCCCTTTTGGTTTTGCCTTTACCTGTTTCTATCAAGTCTGCTCGAACCAGAGGATATTATTCAATGTCAATTGCTTGAAGCAAATCATTCAGACTTCCTTTTGAAACCGGGGTTGCCTCGGTAACCACTGTCTTGCCCTTTTCTTTAGCTAACTGGCCCCTGGTTACTCTTCTTTGGACCGTTTCCCCTGTGAATTGTTCTTGTACTCGTTCTTTGACCTGACCTTTCTCTTTTTGTGCCTGTTGGGGTGTATCTCGGATTACTAGTGGTCTTGTGGGCTCCTTTACCTTCTTCCTAGCTTTCGACGTCACGAATCTCCTGGATCTTGTTTCTGCACAATGACTAACTGTTGGTGAAGAAATCTTCGTAGCCCGAGGACTGAGACCAGTTTCATCCTTGAAGCCAAACATAAACATGAACATGGACCACTCCCTATCTATTTTCTGGAGCTCATGAAAAATGATCAACTTGACTAAGCCGTGATGAAACAACGAGGTCTCACAGGCTTCCTTCTTCAACTGAACCTTGTCACACATTTTGTCCAAGCTACGAAACAAATAGAAAGGCAAATTAAGAGATATCTTTCCAGTGAAATGAAGCAGAATCTTGAAGTGATAAGAATACACTTTATGATACCTCCCTTCACAGGTGAAGTATCTCTGTATGCATGTAAGTAAATTGGCATATGAATCTTTGACAAAACTCCTAGGCACTGACTTGTTTAAGGCTGAATCAATGAACTTTGGCTTCAAAAATTCCTTACATGGAGTCATATCAAAATTGAAATTTTTGAACCACCTCTCCTGTCCCCTTGGAATTTCAGTGACTGCAGATATAACCTCTGGAGAGATGGGTAATTCGAGCACCCCAACTTTCAAATTCAATCCTATGAAATTTAAAGTGAATTCCCTGGTGACTTGCATATGGCCTCCTTGAAGTTTCTCTCAAAATCTCCAACAGCCAACCTGTTTGAAGGCTTGTTCAACTTCATTGTTCTTTAGGATAATATCTAATCCTTCAGGTTCGTTCCTCAAACACCTGCCTAACCTATGATCTTTCCTTTCTGTAGACCCCTCCATGGAATTCATGCAAAGTGACAATTAAAGAAGCTTGCACCGTCTTAATCTCGAACACTGCCTCGCTTGAAATGGATAAGCTGTCTCGCTTGATCTTCAAAACAATTCTAATTTAAACGCCTACCAATTTTCTCCTCATGCATGAACTCAAACATAATCATGACTGTGAATACTTGGCTCCTTTTCGAAACTTGCAACCTGTGCGTACCAAGACACCTAATGACCCTAATGATGAGGATAAGCAGTTGAATGTGATAGGCAAAGTGTATGGGCTGACAACTGACGATGTAAAAAATAACGGATTTTGATAGATTTGAAAGATCGATGAGATTTGCTACGAATCTGCACGAATCCCCGATTTCGTAGCGCAGCCAGTGCAAATTCTAGGTTTTGCGCTACGAAAACTCCTAGACTGGGTTTTGTGCTACGAAAACTCCTAGACAGTTTCGTAGTGCATAAGAACCTTAAAACAAAAATGATGCATGGAATCTATGTGTGTAGTAGGACCAGTGATGGGCAAGAATGGAGTGTTGACCCTATTCAACCATACCAACAAGACTCTTTTCTAGAACTTAGACACTAAAGCAATCATGGAAAGACTAGAACAAGACTGACACCAATCTTTTGGAATAAACTGATGCTCAGAATTTAGAAATCATTTCTTAAGTGATAACACACCTCATGTTCCATACCCTGAAGTGAAAAAACATTAACAACCGTGCAGCATATCCATCATGATAAAAGACCAAAACCTTCTCGAAGAATCAAAGGAAAACTACCATGGGTCAATTATGGAGAAGGTTAACTAAAAACCTAAATTTTAGGGCTAACGCGTTTTTCTACACTACCTGCCAGTACTGATGGCAGGTTGCTCTGTTCTACCCTAGCATTTCTAGTGTGGGTTTTGATATGAAAACCTGCATTGAACCTCTTCTAGAAGGTTTTCCCAAACTAGAGGAGAAGTTTCGTGCACTAGATCCTTCGAAAACAGCAAGATGGATATTGGTTATTGTTGATATCGTCGAGCTCTCCCATTTCGACCTCTTGATCTTATCATCATAGGATTTCCCCTTGATATGTGGACCTTCCTCCCTCTTTTGTGGATCCATAAATCCCTCCTCCTTCCTATAAATCAACTCCCTTCCATCCCCAAATGGTTTTTCATTGATTGTTTCATCCCTATGCTGAGATTATGCTTACATGCTACCCATTCTAACTTGGAGAAGGAGTGCTTGAAGAGTTTGTGCTTGGACTTGGACATCCACCAAAAGGAGGTCTCCAACATCAAGGCATAGGTTGTATGATTCCCTTCTAGCTTATTAATATATACATCTGATGTTCACTTTCCATAATTGTGTAAATGTTTATGCTTTTAGCTTAATACTCCTTGATCTATTAAGTAGTTTATGTTTGATGTATGCCATATATCCTCTTGTATGTTGCATATCTCTTTGATATTACTTGAATGTACTTGAACGTAAAGAACAAGAAAGCAACGAGGCTTGGAATGAAAGAATCAAATCCATATCCAAAGGACTGAGTGATTAGCATCGGAGTGAGGTAGGCCACTCTCTCTCTGCATTTGTTAAACATATGCTAGGAAAGTGTATGTTAGATTGTTTAGTTTGTTGCTAGACCCACTCATTGAGCTAGAGGGATTGCCCCTTTCCACAAAGGGCTTACCTTCACACAAAAAAATGGTGACTCCACTAGGGAAGCTATAGCATCTTCATCCTCTTTTCTCATCTAATATTTTGATTAGTTTGACTGGCCATCGAGTTCTCAGTTAGTTTTAGTTTGTATAGATATGCACAATCACTGATTGCTACCTTAGAGTGCTATGTTTGGAGTGCTTGTGGAAATCTTTTTTATTTTTTTCCTTACGTGCTTCTGGCGCGTTTTCTCTTGAAATAATCACGTTGATCTCCTATTCAGCTCCATTTTGGCCATAACATTTGCACTGATCTCAAAGATTGCCAAAAAAATTAAGGTTTCTTTGTCAATGTCTAGTGTGTTTGTGCCCTTGAGGTCTTGTTTTGTCCTGTGTGATTGGATTTACTGGTGTTTTGTCTGCTTACATGTTTTCATTAGAAAATTCTTTTCTTTTGAGGTTTCAAATTTTTGAGTAAAAGTGGATTGATTTTAGGGTTTATAGGTCATTTCATTGTCACTTGTTGCTTGTAAGTGGCCCTGAGCTTGTGATTTTCTAATTGGTTAGATCTAGTTGTCTGTTAAAATCATTCAAAAAAATTGGTTTTCATTAGTTTTGGTTTGTCTTTTGCAAAGTTTCTCTTCAATTGCATTAGGTCATCTTGCATTTTAAATTCATCTTTGCTATTCATCAAGCATATATTACATTGCTTAGTTTACAAACTGAAAAGGGTGCATTTGTTTATCTGTGCAAAAGAGAAAAGTGAAAGACATTTTCTTCGAGTGCTTTTTCATTTGATTTGGTGTTGCTTTTATTGGTGCATTGTTTGCATTAGGATCATTTTCAATAAAAAAAATTAATTTCTTTTCTTTAATTGAAACTTAATTGCATTAGGGAATCTGAAAATCAAAGAGAACATCATTTAGATGAAGTGCATCTTAGTGAACTAAAAGTTACCTTTTCTTTCGATAGATTTCATGTTGGATAGTGAAAGTGGTTTAAGTTTTTCTTTTGCATATTGCATTTGGAATAGGAAAGTTAGTGTAGTTATGTTCTTTGATGCATTCTCTTGTTTGATGCATTAACTGATTGAATTCTCTTCCCTTCCTAGTATAGCATTCATCGAAGTGAAAAGTTTGGTTTTCTCATATAGTTGCATTTTAGGATTCAGGTGACATCATTTGAGCCCAAATTGAAACATAATTCAAGATCAACATTAAAATTTATTGAATTAAATTAAGGAGCATTTGAACTTAACACAAACATTTAGAGGTATAGACTAGAGATGTGTTATGACATCTGTAAACCTAGTAGTTGTCATTCATTGCTTGCATTGTATCCCGAATGTGAAATCTCATTCCAGTACGAAAGTATATCGGAGGTTTTCTAGTACTCTTGGGTATATCGGAGGTACTCTAGTATGGAAAGTATATGGGAACGCTCTCACCGAACGGTTATGAATTAGATAGTGCTAACATGGACTTGTGCTACCCGTGTTGTCTCATATATATTGGGAGACCCCACTAGGTTTCTATCCTTTATCCATAGGTAACCGATTCATCCACCTTATAGACATGATACACCAAACACAACATTTAGGGAGATCAGTCATCGTACATTAAGTCCTTGGTTTCAGCTAAGGTGTATATAGCGGTTCACGGATAATTGGTAAACCCTTTTGCCTAGTACATGTTTTTTTATTTATTTCTTGTTTTTAAGTTTTAAAATTTAACTACCCATGACCACCTTATAGACATGATACACCAAACACAACATTTACGGAGATCAGTCATCATACATTAAGTCCTTGGTTTCAGCTAAGGTGTATATAGCGGTTCACGAATAATTGGTAAACCCTTTTGCCTAGTTCATGTTTTTTAATTTATTTCTTGTTTTTAAGTTTTAAAATTTAACTACCCATGATAACATGACTTATCTATGTATTTATCCTTGGCCTCACATTTCCTAAATAATAGTAAATTTTAATTGTAAGCTCAAATCAACCACCCCCTTTTGTTTTGAGAGAAGGTCATCATGGCTGAACCATCTGGTTCACCTTACATTTCCCCTTCAGAATCTAACACTGAAGGGTCATCACAAGGAGTCTATCCTGAGATTTCAAAGTCACTTGAAGACCAAGGTCTTAAACTTGGAATTATCTCGAGTATTCGATACCTTGCTTCTCGTCCTCCACCTCGAGACTCAACATCTCAGGAATCTGACCCATAAACTCCTGAGAGTTTGAAAAGGCTTTTATTATTCCCTCTGAATCCACTTGTTGATCCATTAGTCATATCTCTTCAATGGTCGTATAGTCCGTACGATAATCCCGATGTGCCTTTGGAGCTTTCTCCATGGTCATCTCGGATTACCCCTCGCCAACTGTTTCCACCCATGGCATCAAAAGGTGATTTTCCAACCTCTCTTTGAGGTAATTCTCAAGAAGTCCAAGCTACTCACACTCTTGGTGTTGGTGATGATTTTGAATATAAATTTCAACCTGAAGATTTTCCGTATGTGGGAAGTGTACAACTTCCACCACCTCCTGAAAGCAGTGAACCATTGTTTCTACCTAGCTATACCTCTTTGTCTCAATCGGTTTCAAGTACTCCAAGTTTGTATTCACTTTATCGCAATCCTATTTGGTCACTGGGCACCATGTCTGCTTTTGGTTTGTTTATTTCAAGTGTGGCCTCTCAAATTCCTGTACCAACTGTAGTTTCTTTAGTTCCTGTACAACCGACAATTATGGTTGGGACAGTTAATGTCCCTATAGGTTCCTCAAGTCCTCCCTTAAATGGACAATATGTGCCACAACCTATCCCACCACATGGGGGGAAACAACCACCTCCTCCATATCTACCTCCTATTTTGGGTGGAACTTATGTGAGTGGATCTCAAACTCATGCTACCAGAGTTAGTCAAAATGTTGGAAGTGTACCTTATCCTAGTGGGTCATCTATTCCATCTAGATCCGGTCAAATCCTGTATCAATAGCCTCTTTTGGCTCAGATGTCCTACCAACAACCGTATCCTCCATATGGCTTACAACAACCTCAAAATCTGCCTTTTACTCAATAGGAAGGACCCCAAAACAACCTGGTTCAAATCCCTCATTTGGGACATCTGGTCAGCTTTAAACTGGAACCTATCAGTACCAACTTGGAACTCAATAAATTCCAAAAGGAACTTTCCAATAACAATAGCCTTATGTACAACAAGGACCTTATGTACAACTAGGGCTTTATCAACATCCATTGCAGCAACAATGGAAACCCTTGCAATAGCAAAACCAACCATTGTCTCAACAAGGCCAACCCTTACAACAACAAGGTCAACCCTTGCAGTAGCAGGGTCATCAATTTTATCACCAAGGTCAATAGTTGCAAGAGAAACCTTATACTCCATACTCTTCACAAGTTTTTTATCTACCCTATGGTTCCCAATGGCCTATGACAGGTCAGTATCAACCTTACCCTGGCCAAAACCCACCTTTTTGGGGGGAAAATCCACCTTTTTATGGTTAGAATACCTCTCAGTGGGGGCAATATCAAGCCCCTTATGGGAAAAATCCACCATTTTAGGGGCAGAACCCATACCAACAAGGTTTGAATCCACAAGTTGGGCCTTATCAAAGGCCTCCCATGCCTTTCAATCCACAATTTCCATTTCTAGCAATGTTGGAACTACCAGATGTCTCAAGACTCACAAATGACCCAATACTTCGTTCGTCGTATTGGCCTCCGGTTCCTACTAAGATTCCTGGTGATTATCCAAAATTTGAAGGAAAGTCTAGAGAATACCCTCAGGCCAACATTATGACTTACCATTCATGGTGTTCATCCAATTCTTGGGTTGATGACTCCATTTGTCTACGTCTTTTCCAGCAAACCATAATGAGTGCTGCTGTAAAATGGTACATTGAGTTACCTCGAGGTGTCTATCAAGACTTCAACTCTTTGGAAATGGCCTTCCTTACTCACTTCTAGTTAATAGTTTGATATGAAATTGGTACCCATCTTCTTACATCTTTGAAAAGGAATATTTTTACCGACATATTTGGTCATATCCATGAGTGGAGACGTCGACGTCACCTTATCAAGTTTGATATACCTGATGAGTTGTTAATTGAATGGTTTACCAAATCATTCATTAATAAAATTTCCAAGGACATAACTATGGGTGGTTGTGTGACTGAAGATCAAGCCATTTCTCATGCCCAATATTTAGATTTGGCATATTCCCAATATGGCACATTATATGATCTATTGCCTGATGTTCCAAGACCATATACAGATCCTGCATCTTCCAAACCTCCTAAGGTACCACCAGTATTATTGGGTCAGTGACTCAAAATTCTAGTAAAGCTTCTTCGAAGTAGAAATCTGTTTCAACTACTGCATCCCATTTTCCTTCAAATCGCTCTCCAAATCCTAGTAAAACCTTCGAGGTTAATTTCATTTAGTTTACTGCGGAAAATAAAACCTCAAAAGGTAAAAAGAAGGGTAAAGGAAAAGCCAAATATGATACCCCAAAATAGGATCAGTTTAAAAACATCTTAAGGTTGGTTTCATTTACCCCATTCCATTGACAGATTGGGTTTTGAATATTGTCCCTGTGACTTAGAAAAAACAAGGGACTATTCATGTGTGTGTTGATTATCGTGCATCAATCGGGTGTGTTCGAAAGATAATTATCCAACTCCTTTTATAGACTAGATCATTGATGAATGTGTCAGGAGTGAGATTTTTTCTTTTATGGATGGTTTTCTGGTTACAACAAGATTAATATTCTTCTCTCCAATCAGCATAAAACTACTTTTATCTATCCATGAGGAACCTTTGCCTACAAAAAAATCCCTTCTGGTTTGAAAAATGTTGGCACTACCTTCCAACAAGTGATGTCTTATGCTTTCCATGACATTGAACACATCGTTCAACCACATCTTGACGACTTACCAACCCATTCTGCTAAGCGTCACGATCATCGTGACCACCTTCGAGTGATTTTTCTTTGCTATAGACACTACAATATTTGTTCAAATCCACATAATTGTGTCTTTTGTGTCAAATCTAGTCATCTCCTAAGGTTTTATGTATCTAAAGAAGGCATCCGGATTTACCCCCTCAAAGTTGAGGCCATTGTAAATTTACCCCCTCTATCATCTTTACACCAATTGTAGAGCTTGCAAGGGAAAGCTAATTTCCTTCGTCGTTTTGTGCCAAATTATGTTGAACTTTAGAAGGGATTTACTCATTTACTGAAAAAGGGGATCCCAATTATTTGGGATGAAATTTCTCAACAATCTTTCGATGCATTAAAGAACACCCTCATTAGTGCCTCCTTATTGCATCCCCCCAATTATCACCATGATTACTTCTTGTACTTGGCCACAGCTGATAGCACTATTTCCATGGTACCGGTGCAAGACAATGATGATGGAAATGAACATGTGATATACTACTTAAGTTGAAATCTTATCGATACTGAAACTCAATAAGCTCATGTCGAGAAACTAGCTTTAGCAGCTTTTCATGATGTTCATCACTTTCGACACTATATTCTCTTGTGGAAAACCACTGTGATTTCTAACTACAACCCCATGACCTACATTCTAACGCGTCAATTCCTGGGGGGGAAGTATTCTAAGTGGATTGTTATCCTTCAAGAGTTTTATTTGGAATTTTCTACGACCAAATCAAACAAATCACAAATTTTCTCCAAGTTAATTTGTGACCTTTCCTCTGCAACCACATCTACGACTTTTGATGAGCTCATTCCTAACGAAACTCTCTTTCTCATCAGCACTCTTGACCCATGGTATTGGGATATTATTGTTTATCTCCAAACCCAAACTTTTCGATTAGATTTGTCCAATTATGAATGTCATCGCATTCAACATCAATCCCAACCCTATCGAATCATTAGCAATACTTTGTACCATGTTGGTGTTGATTATATCCTTCATATATGTTTGACACTTGAAGAGGTTGAGAGAGTCCTAAATGATTGTCACTTTGGAACTTGTGGTGGTCATATGTCAAGATATGCTACTGCTTATAAAATCCTTCATGTCAATTATTTCTCGCCTTCGATCTTTAAATGTTGCATTTTAGCAATCCAAAAATGCCACACCTACTAGATTTACAACTGTAAACAGTGCACCCCACCTGCACCCCTACACCCAGTTGTTATCATCATCCCCTTTGCTAAATCGGGTATTTATTTCATGACATGTAACCCTTGCTCGGCCAGGGGGCATAGTTATATCAACGTCGTTGTTGATTATTTCACTAAATGGGCCGAGGTGATGCCCACACGTGATGCTAACAGTAAAAATGCCACTCAATTTCTTTTCAACCATGTCATAGCTTGATTTGGTGTCCCTGAAGCCACCATTACTGATCATGGATATCATTTCTGAAATTACATGATGGTAGAGCTCACTACTCGGTTGGGTTTGCGTCATGACAACCCAACTCCTTATTATCCATAGGCCAATGGCCAAGTTGAGGTAGTCAACAAATCCTTGGTTATCATGCTTCAACGCAACATTAGGATGCATAAATCAAACTGGCATCTGATGTTATTTTTAGCTCTTTGGTCTTACCGAACCACAGCTAAGACTTCCACTGGATTCACAACCTTTCAGTTGGTGTATGGTCTATAGGAAACTCTTCCGATTGACTATGAAATTCCTTCACCGAAGGGGGAACATATAATTTACCTTGAAAGGCTTGATGAAACTCATCATATTGCAGCGTTAGTAATTGAAGCCCAGAAGAAACGAGTTAAGGCTCAATATTATAGAATTGTTTCTCCCCACGTTTTTGCTAAGGGTGACTTGGTCTAGCTATATGATCAAGCCAACGAAAAAGTGGGAGCTGGGAAATTCAAACCAATGTGGCACGGGCCTTACATTGTTAAAAGAGTTTTACAAAAAGGTGCCTGTGAGTTAGTAGATTATGAAGGACATTATTTGGTTGAGCTTTGAAATGGGCTTTACCTAAAGACGTATTATGCGTGATTTTCCATGTAAATACTTTTGTACATTAGTGTGTTTTCATTAGTGTCTAGTGTGGCTTTGGTGTGTTATTTTTCTTTTGCAAACAGGTTTTCCTCTGCTTACCTCATGCTCTACTTGGTTCGTAGATGCCATCCAACCATTACGTCGATTTTACTGATGGTGCTTGTCGTAGTACACGAAATCTATCTTCTGCTACATGGGCCATCTATGAACCTGTGTTGATTTAGTGGATTTACAAGGTATATGTTTAGGTCGTATGACTAATAACATTGCTAAATATAGTGCAATCATTGAACTTTTGTCAGAATCTATCGCTCTTGGCATTAGAGAGTTAATCGTGAATCTTGATTCATAGGTCATTGTACTACAACTTAATGGACAATATTCATCTAGAAACCCTCAAATTTTGAGAATGTATTTGTGATTTCATCTCTTGGAATGAGACTTTGATTTCATTACTTATCATCACATTCCAAGACGCATGAACACATTAACAGATGCATTGGCTAACTATGTGTTAGATAGACATTTGTGAAACATGTAAATCATAAAGCATCACATAATAGACATGGTAAATAGAATATAATATATATATTATATATATATAAATATATATATAGAGAGAGAGAGAGAGAGAGAGAGAGAGAGAGAGAGTTTGAAAAAAAGTTTCCTATATCAAAATGACAAAATCTGTGTTCTGAGACATGTGGCTTTATAAGCCTACATAAGTGTAGAAAGTAAACTAGATTTGGCTATTCGCCCACATGGTGCTCATGATAACACCAAATATCCCTAATGACTCGGCCCACTAGCCGATGAAGTCTAGCAGAAACCCCTACAGTGTGTCTCTAGTACCGCAATGGCACCTCATTTTCGAGGCATACTTTTGGAATGCCCTTGGTTAAATATTCCAGGTTACGCTCTACCTCAACAATCGGATCTGCTCCCTCCTCATAATCAGCCTCCTCAATCTAGCGTGCCACTTTCCTGACTATCAGAGAAACCCCTGGAGGTCTCTCTAGTTCCACATCTACAAATCATCGTAAGCCAAATCTTAGTACACATACAAGAAAAAAAATCAAAAACTTCAAAAATAGTTTTTACCTGAATCGGTCCACTATGTGTCGGGTGGAAGTGGAAGATCTAGATCTCCTTAGAAATTTGTGCCTACATATGCCCAATCATCAACCATGGTTAGCTGCTGACGTAGCCATTTGAAAAATGTCGGAGAGAATGACATTTGTTGGCCATCTCCATGACAAGGCATCATCTCACCCCATCTGAGTAATAGTGGATTTGTGGGCACCAATGCATACACTTCTATCCACTAATAACGAAACAATGGCACACATTCCAAGAAGAACATCACCAAAATGGATCTGAAACTGAATTGTTTCAGACTCCCTAACTTGCACTTGGTAAGTTGGTTCCTCATGAAAACCAACAAACCCTCACTCCAATTGAAGACCATGGGATTCAGGCACTCCATTGCATACTAGAAATGAGATTTTGTTGCCTCATGAAACACTTAAGCCCCGACTATTCGGTCCATATTATGTACGATTGTTTGTTGTGGGAGATTTGTGATGGTATTTATATCGATTTTCCGACTTTGTGTCTTTATGTTCCCTGGAAAATGTCTTGCAATCAGCATATATGTGCTCTCTCCTCCAGTGCACGAATCAAACAACTGAACTCATTATCCCTTCTAGACAACTCGGTAATGAAATAAATGTCAGTGACATCAATTTTTAGTTATTGGTCCCCAATCATTAATAGTTGGTGATTCATATCCCACCAACTAATCAGATGTTGCAATAGCTAAGGCTAAGATCTAATCCCAAGAATCCTGAAGAACTTGAGAAACCCACATGCTCGTAAGGAATCAACACAATCTTGATCCTGCGTAGCCTGATGGTCTTCAGCTTCATGTTCTCTTTCTTTCCATTTAACCACCATTTTGGACTTATTATCCTATGGAAAATAAAATAAAATAAAAACAACATTTCATAAGTTTCCATGGAGACAAAATCCAAGAAAAACCATTTAACATGGAGGATTTCACACAAAAGGATTTACCTCGGTGCCAGCGTGACTATGTGTGAATTTTCTCGCGCTGCCAGCGCGAGTGCCTAATTGACCACGAGGTGAACAACGCGAGTCTAATGGGTAAAACTCGCTTTGGTCACCCTCGACATAAAATTTTTGCAATTCCTCCTTGCAGTAATCTATGGATGAAAATGCATGAAATGAGTACCAAAATGTAGTGAAGGGACAAATCTCTTACTTGCAAGAAGGGGCTCAGCGAATGGTTTCCGAGATTGATCATACTCCTTGCCTAAAATTAAGGTAAAATTCTCTGAGAATTGCAAATTGGTGAAATGGTAAAAATGATTTACTATTTGCCCTTTTTATAAGTTTAAAATAATATTTTTTACCAAATTAGGGCATATTTCCCTCATTTTTTAATATTTTTCCTTGAAATCGGTAATGTGTGTTTCCTTGTGTAGTGATAGGTCATACATTCTTGGTGACGATGATTTATTTTGATTGATTCAACGAGTTTTATTTTATCAATTTTTTGGACTCGTAAAGAATAAATAAAAAAGCGACCCCCTAGAGTCATCTTTAAGCTCTTTTCTAACTCTCAAAAAATGAAAAGACTGTCGAGTACTTGTCGTTTCAAACTCGTTGAAGTAAATGAAACGATGTCTACTCAGTATAATTTTAACCCTATTATGGAGTGAGATAGACTATTGTAAGAAAAAGGAATACCTTAGTCGAACATGGCTAAGAGGCTCTCCTGGATATTGTTTTCTACCTTGTCGGGTTCAAGGGACAATTTACGAAAAGAGACCTTTTGGAGTTTTCTTTTCTTCTTCTTTTTCAAACTCTCTAAACATGAAAAAGATGTCGAGTTTCACCTTCATCGGAATCATAAAACATAAACGATGCAAGACTTGTCACCATGATGAGACCGAGTTTCTCCTTCCTAGGACTCGTAAAACTTACTAGGATGGATTCATTTGAAGGATGAACTTATATGGCAATCATATGCTATCCCCTTCAAGCTTGTGATAAAAAATTTATGGGATACTTGCTATAAATGGTGGTAAAAAAATGAAAGAGATCATCTCTTGTATTATGTAAAGACAACATGTTGTTCTTGAACATGACACTCTTATGTTTCTCGTGTCAAGTTTGGGACATCCTCACTTAGTCACTTGCCTTCCTGGGGTTGGGAAATCCATTTTTCCTCTCATCTGATCATACCATTTCTTCATCATGACCTCTGATCCTATGTTGAGTCAAATGTTTCCAAACTCCAGAGTTGTGTTGCTGATATGTTCAAGAGAAGTCCTATATGCAGTTCTTTACCACTTATACATTGTCTGACTTTTTGCCACAGTCCTGGATCACACTTATCTACTCTAGTACATCCCCTTGTTTCGTGTCAATGACGTGGGATTAATTATGGCCTTCCTTACTTCTTGTCGACTTCAGTTCATTATTCAGGAAGATGATCTAGAAACTCCCTTCCAGTACCTTAGAGCTTGCATTCCTCAATGGAAATTTCTTCGCATTCGATGACAGGTTTATATCATTGGCCTTTGATCAGATGATTCCACAGGTGTTCGACTTCAAATTCAGTATTAACATTCGTGGATTGTGTTGATTGTACCTTGAGAGCGATTGTCATTATTGATGGTTTCTCTTGTCTTTGTTAACTATTTACATCATTGACTGGAAATTAGGTGGTTTTATATCATGTTCAACTACGACACATCTATTCACATGTTAGTATTCGTACATTGATCGAGTCAAGATAGAGTGCAAGACCATGGATTATATCTGATAAAATCTAGGTTGCGTGGAGTTATGAGTATTTATGATTGTACACATGATTTCTTTAGACAGATGGTTGCAATGATACCTTGGGTCCATATTCATGATCCTTTCTTTTCTAATGGTTGCAACCATATTGTAGATCCATACACATGATCCCTTCCATTCAGATGGATGCATCCATACCATGGATTCATGTACTAGTAGGTGCCTATTCATGTATCATTAGGAATGGTCATCAAAGATGTCAGATATGTATATGTATATGTATATGCTTTATTTTCGGGTCTCCTTACGGTGTTGTTCTAGTCCTTGCACTAACTTGTAAAGCATCTCAACCATCACTCCCTATTTTGGCTTCATGCTTTAGGGGGCATTTGTTGCACATTATTTTGTCACACCTCCTATGCCATATTCCAAAGTGCCAAAACATTGACAATTATGCAGCATATCCATCATGATATACAAACCAAAACCTCCCTGAAGAATCAAAGTAAAACTTCCTGGGTCAATTCTGGAGAAGGTTAACTGAAAACCTAATTTTTAGGGCCAATTTGTTTTGCTACACTACCTTCCCATGTTGATGGAAATTTGCTATGTTCTACCCTAGCACAATGCGGGTTTTGATATGAAAACCCACGTTGAACCTCTTCTGACAAGTTTTCCCAAACTGGAGGAGAAGCTTCGTGCACTAGAACCTTCGAGAACAGCGAGATGGATATTGGTTACTGTTGATATGGTCGATCTCTCCCATTTAGACCTATTGATCTTATCATCATGGGATTTCCCCTTGAGATGTGGACCTTCCTCCCTCTTTTTTGGATCCCTAACTCCTTCCCCCTTCCTATAAATCAACTCTCCCTTCCATCCCCAAATGGTTGGTCATTGATTGTTGCATGCCTATGTTAAGATTATTCTTACATGGTACCCATTCTAACTTGGAGAAGGAGTGCTTGAAGAATATTTCTTGGACTTAGACATCCACCAAAAGGAGGTCTCCAACATCAAGGCATAGTTTGTATGCTTCCCTTTTAGCTTATAAATATATACATCTGATGTTCACTTTCCATAATTGTGTAAATGTTTATTCTTTTAGCTTAATACTCCTTGATCTATTAAATAGTTTATGTTTGATGTATGCCATATATGCTCTTGTATCTTGCATATCTCTTTGATCTTCCTTGCAGGTACTCGGACATAAAGAATAAGGAGCAAGGCCTGGAACGAAAGAATCAAATTCATCTCCAAAGGACTAAGTGATTAGCATCAGAGTGAGGTAGGCCACTCTCTCTTTGCATTTGTTAAACATAAGCTAGGAAAGTGTATGCTAGTTTGTTTAGTTTGTTGCTAGACGCACTCATTGGGCTAGAGGGATCGCCTCTTTCCACAGAGAGGATTTATCTTCACAACAAAGGGTTATCCTCATGAAATACTAGAAATGATAAGGAATGGAATGGACTTTTGATGATTTTATTGTTTCCTTATTTGTCATGGACAACCTCACTACCTTGTGAGAATTTAGAATTCTATTTATCGGGTGGGAGATTCGAAGAGAAAGACATATAAGAAAAAGGACACAAGGAACAAGAAATTGAAGAAGAAGTTTTCATGAGAAAATATTCTTTGACCAAAACAAACTATTGATCTAAATGTTTCAAATAAAATTTTTCTTGAAGAACTAAAATATTCGTGGGTGCACTTGGGCATTCATCACCATGTACATCATCAAAAGAATATTCATCAGAATGATGGTTGCCTAAGACTTTACTTGATTGATTAGGAAACTTAATTTTATTTGATTGATCGCCAATATTAGTAGACTCTAAATCATCCAAGAATGGGGAAACATTATCTTGACATAGAGGAATTTTAAAAGAATCTTCACCTTTCTACTCCTCTATCTATGAAATGTGACTACCTTGCACCTAATCACTACTTAAATTTGGAAGAGACTGATCAAGTAGATCAAGGAATAAGGGGCTATGAGAATGAGAAGATAGAGGAGGACAAACATCCAAATCAGATTCAAGACCGAATTTATGAGTGTTAGTACCACCATGAGGAATGGAGGGATTAGTTTTCACCCTAGGCATCATAAACCAATCCAATGTTTCCTCCATTGGATCTTTATCATGAGAGGTCGATGAAGGTTGAGGAGACGAATCAGCCATTTGATTTTCATATTTACCATCTTTGACATCATTACAAGGAGGCACTCATATTGGAATTGAAAAAGGAGGAGAACAAGGAACAAAAGGAATAATAGGTTTCTCCTCCAAAATTAGAGGTGTCTCATGATTCAAAAAATATAGGGAAAAGAAAACATCAGGGGATTTTGGATCACCATGTAAAGAGATATGAACCAAATGCTCCAACTTTTGATTAAAGAAATCCCAATCTATATCTTCTTCAAGAAATTCATAACACAGGTGAAGGAATCGATTAGAAAAATCCTTAATTGGCTCACCAGGGTTCCTTCTTAGTCGATTAATCCTTTTAAGGACATATCGGTAATCATACTTATCGAAGGCTAAATGAAGCTCCTTCATGAAGTGTTTAAAATAAATAATGGAAGTTGGTGGTAGGGTATGACACCATCAGTTAACTCGGCCTTCAAGTGTGAGGAAGAAAAGAACACAAGCCACATATTCACAATTGTTTTCATACTATACATATAACTTAATAAAAAGAGATGCATGCCCAGCTACGAATATCACCCTCACAATCAAACTTGAATTGAGACAAGTCATAAAGAGGTCCATCAGGGATAAATAGTTTACCATTGGATCTATTTGGAAAGCATTCTGAGAGTACGATTTGGGGATGAGCCATTTAAGATAAGAGGTTCAAAACAGACTTAATGGGCACAACTTTTTATCTAGCCCTACTTCTAGAGCCAACTAATGATGGTGCTAGAAATCAATCAACCAAGGGGGTCTCCCTGATGTGAAGTCCGAACTAGACCTCACACTGTTTGGAGTAGGATACCCATCTGGATTATCATCCTGGCCATCATAACTTAAGGTTTTCCTTGGCTACAATGAATAGCACAAGAACGTATGCACATAACCTTTGAAATCAATAACAGATGACATTGTGAACCACGAATTGTAATGTGTAAAAGGAGGCTTTCACATGAGGGAAGTAAGAGTGAGTATCTAGAAGGAAAGTAATAGTACTATCTTAAGAGAGGCACACGAGATCAAGGAAAGATTCATTAGTCATCTAGAAAAATAGTTCACATAGACACAATGAACATTAATGAAAATACAACACACATTCAACAATATAAGTACCAAATCCAATGAAGTAGTTCAATTTCCTTAGTACATATGAAAAAAACATATACTGCAAACACCTAAAGAATAGACTAACAATATTCATGATACATGCATGAAATGGTGTTGGCTTAGCGAGCTTTTGATTATTAGGTGAAAGATCCAAGTACACAATTACAATGACGAGCCACTGGCTCTAATAGTGGAACATTAAGTCACTTCATTCTTCTCCAAGGAGTGATCTTCTCTCCTATCCCAAGCTAGAGAAGCCAAGGCTAGCTCTCCAAAGGTTGAGCCACCCAAAATCCCTTTGCTTGAGTTATGAGGTTTCTTTTATAACAAGAGGAATGAACTTTCATATCCCCTATGACTCTTTAGTTACCCTCATGACTCTTAGACTTCTAATGTGACCTTTGGACTTCTATATGACTTTTGGAATTTTCCTAAAGACTATTTTTCCATATATGACTATGTGAGTTTTCATGTTCTACATATGACTCTTGGACTTCCACACATTACATTTTGTCCTTTCATTTTTATAATTACATCCTTACATCCACAAATGATGTGGCAAGACATATAGACACACATGACATTGTGATGGAACTGGTACAAGTCATAACTTGACAATGATGACATGGACTCCATGATGAAGTAGAAATGCCAAGTTGCTCCTCTAGCTACTTTTTCTTCAATCTTTGTGAGAGGTTCGTTCAGTACTTCATCTTCATGAAAGATTTTCTTTGTTATTCATCTTCACCCTCCAAAGGGATAACTAACATAGGGTATTCATATGGTCCTGACCTTTGGTCTTTTGTTGTAAACTAGGTTCCCTTCATCTTCTTGCTTGGCTATCATTCTATTTTGCAGTCTTCTTGAGTATCACCTTGCATGGTCTCATTGTCATATTCCTTGAACATCATCTTTTCATGTCAAGATAGAGTCCTTGTAAGTGAAATTCACTCATGACAAGATGAAATCAATCATGAAAAACCCTAGTCTAACTGTCTCCATGAAATCCATTGGTTTGTCTAGAACTGAGTATTAGATAAGGAGGAAAGCTCAGGGATTACGCAATGCGCAGTTCCAAAGGCTAGGGATGATGTATTGATGCTTGTGACTACATAATGCATAGAACTGAAGTCCCATGAGACAAGATTGCACTGTTGAGGGTCACATTAAGGCGGACTTTCCCACTGTAACTATGCAATGTGCAATTTAGGAGAAAGAGAGGGCCATAGGATTATGAAGTTGCACGGTTTAGGAAGGCAGGGAGATAAATTGTAGATTACAGCTATGCAATGTGTAGAAGGAGGTTGGATAGAAGGCGGGATTGTGGAGTTCTGTAGATCAGGAGGTAGTTCTTAGGCATTGTGACTACATAATATGTAGTCCTTAGAGGCAGTAATTGCGAATTTAACAGTTCCAAGAGGCAGGGATGTATGCTTGAGGCTTGTAATTTTGTAATGCATGGTTCAAGGGAGAAGAGTGAGCTAAAGTTGGTCGGGTATGAAACTTTTTGAAATTTGACTAGGTGTGGGATCAGTGAGGCAGAGATGAAACTAAAGTTGGACTTAAACATGATCACACACTTAACACAATTGATGATATACAACATTAAACACTCAGAACCCAGAATCAACATGATCCCCTTAATGCGACGGCAAAGAAACATTCTCGTCCAATTGAGACACTTAAGATATACTTTGCGACAATAGTGACAAAATTAGTATGAAAGTGCATAAAAAGTTGGAAATGAGTCTAATACATGTATACATGATAGATAAGACCCATTTGTACAAAATGTTCCTCTTGAAATGAACTATAACTCTACTTTTACAACATGTGACACTTCCCATGCCAAAATACGACACTTGCGAAAGTAAGCAAAAATTGTGAATGAATCCTGTAAAAGCATAAAGAAAGTGAATGTGGAACACGCCAGAGTGAATATAGCATGAAAAAACACTAATTAAATTGAATTCAAGAAAAAATGATAATTATAAATGTGAAGGTGACATTTGCGAGAACAAAGGCATGCCAGAGCGACAGTTAAGAAAACTCACTAAAATAGAAGTACAATTGCAATCGAAGTGAGGAAGACTATCAATGTAGAGTGTGCACTGACTTTAATCATGTATTGCACTACATTGTGCTTATGAATTGCACAATAACTGACATTAGTGATTGTGCAAGCCTTACCTTCAAGAGTTTCATAATTCCTATCTAAGCTTGCATTGAAAGGAGTGTGTTTGTGAATTCATTGAAGACAAAACATGTGTGAGAAAGTGACTTTGACACCTAGAATAAGACTCAATACTTAGAAAAACATTATATGACCATGAAGTGACCATGGAATGAAAGATCGCAAGATCCTCAGTAGGCTCCAAAATTCAAGTGTAGGCAAAATTTTGGAGGGTGTTTGTCACAACAAAAACACCTCCCTATGAACCTTGTCCTTGACTAGGACCTTTCTTTGCCTTCCCCTTTGATGCAAGGGCTATGTTATCCTCTTCCTTCACACCCTTTGGTCCTTTGCTACTTGTGCCGCAAATATTTCTCTCAACTAGAGAAAGCCTCATCTCCTCTTGTGTGAAATCAGCCCACAAACGATCCCAACCTAGTGATTATCTCATCCAGTGATGCCTTGGATAAAATTCTCCCACTTTGGGGTGAAACCGTTGAGATATGTACGCAAAATATCACTCTCTTGAGGTGCTTCTCCAACTATGGCAAGCTCATCTCAGACATTCTGAATCCTGGTGAGATGAGTTACCCCTTCACCCTTATGCATCTTGGTGGTCCTCAACTTCTCCTTCAAGAACATCTTCTAGTTCTCGGAGGGATTTTAGAAAAGTTTAGCAATTTCATCCCACATTTATTTGGTTGTATTCTTCGCCGCTAAGTGTGAGACTATATGATCCCAAACGCCATCAAGGATCAACCACTTTTCCTTGGCCATCTCCTTATTGTAGTTCTCTAGTTGTTGCAGGTCTGTAGGTATGGCTACAACTCTATCGGCGTATGTCTTTATATCATGCTCATCTAGCAGGAAAGACATTCTATATTTCCATATACAATATTTCAAGGCTCCATTTATCCTATACTAATCTTGAAGTCCTATTAAGGCCATCTCAACAAAACTCACAAATGGGAAAATAAACAGGAATCTCCTCCTTTCCTACTTGGTTGCCTACTCAACCACTCA
Organism: Pinus taeda; assembly: GCA_000404065.3. Taxonomy (NCBI): domain Eukaryota; kingdom Viridiplantae; phylum Streptophyta; class Pinopsida; order Pinales; family Pinaceae; genus Pinus; species Pinus taeda. The sequence continues at coordinate 104,343 of APFE031257170.1, forward strand.
CACTCCTTCCTAGAACGTGCAATTACGCCTTCTGCTACTAGCAATCATGGATTTCCTCCAGAGAACTAAATCTAGAAACCCTCTTGAAAAATCCCTCTATGTGTGCTTTTCTATTCCACCTGATGTTGATTCTGCTACAACAAAATTGCTACAAAAATTAAGTACGCTCTTATTTGCTCAATGAAATCTCTAATATGCTCATTAGAACTACTTCCCAGTAATACCACCGCCTACTGGAACTGCTACTAGCTTGTTCAAACATTCCCTACACTTGCAACTGGAAATCGAACCCCTTCCTATTCAAACTGCCTAACTAGCTCTCTTCGTAGACCCGGAAATTGTGCTGCAAACTCCTCCTAAACTTGCACAAATTTCCTCCTCACTTCTGAGCTCCTGATTTGTCTTCAACACTACTCTGACACCATGTGAAATTTCCTTAAATTGTAGCAACTAGAAATATATTCTTCTAACTGATTAATTATGCAGTTTATTTTTTGTGACAAATAACGAATAAATCACATTACAAATTTTCACAAATGAAATATGTTGTGGAAATAAACTGTAAACTGAGAAAATGAGCACACACAATAAAATTTGACATTGTAATTTTTGGACAAATGTCCTCAGAAAAACCCAATGTGGGAAAACTGGCGCAGTAGATGAGGGTTTTATTATTATTATGCAACAATGAAATTTCTAAGTACAATATGAATGCCAAACTGGCAATCCTCAACAAATAATATGGTTTAAATTATTAAGGGAAAATTCCCTTCTCCACAAGCAATCCTGGCACAACCTGCTTCAGAAAATTGGCCCTCCAAGAACCATTTCCCATGACTTTACAGAGTGCTTATGTAGACCCTCACACACATAGCTTGAATATGCCTCTGATCAACTCATATTTCCTGTTGTTGCCTCTAGAAGTGACTCTCCGACCCTTTGGAAAATTATTTTGGCTCTGACTACTGAATCTACCTCCTGCTCAGCTAAATCGAACTGCCTCTGATCAAATTGACCTCCTACTGTTGCCTCTCCAAAACTAGAAACTCCTCTAAAATTCACTTCTACTACTCCCTCTTTGTCTCTATGTCCCTTCTGGGTCAAACTCTGTGATTGGATAGCTCAATCTACCAAGGAACTCAACCTCACAAGTGTGTTCTCCATCTACCCATCAAATTGTTCTTATAATCTCTCGTTGGTAAACCAACAGCGATGATTAGATCCCCATCAACAACTAAGCTCAGCTCCAACTAGATCTATGTGAGTTTCTAGAGAATTCTCACATTTCTCAATTAATTATTGTTAATTAATCACTTTTCCTAAGACTTAGGAAATATTTAATTATTGATCAATTAACTTAATTGAGCCATCTCTAGGTGTTTTCTCCTAAAACCTTTTCTGGGTTATGGATATCATGTGTTCCTTATCTGCTCTGACCAAAGTTGAGACTATAACACTTGTTTGATGCTACAAAAACTAGCATGATGTTGTGATTCTTTATTGCTACTTCTAAGGACTCTGTCTTTTTAAAACTTCTAGAATCTAGATGATCATCTCCACCACAAAAATTGTAATGGCTATTAATCTTCTTACTTTTTGGTTTGCTCATTCATTACCATTGGGAGTATAAGCTAGTTAGGGGAGTTTGGGACACTAGCTTTGGTTCTTGTTGTGAGGATGTTTCTTATTTAAATGTTTGCGTTTATCTTTCTATTAGGCTATTGAGGCTTCGTTCAATGTATGTGCAATGTTGATCACTCCAATATTAGATTCAAAAAGAAAATATGTACCACCAAGCTTAGGAAAAATAGCATATATACATTGATTATCATTCATATCTTTTTTATAGTCTTTGAGAAAAAATTTTGAAATTAGATCGATAAATTTCAATGCAAATAAATCATTTATTTATTTATTTTAAAATAAGATTTCCAAGCTAGTGGGCTTGAAACACATTGTAGTTACCAAATGAAACTTCCAACTTATCATGAGCTTCATTTGAGTCATCAATTCTTTGAATGTGAAATTGTAAATCATATAACATGGACGTTTTGATTAATTCACATTCTTTGTCATCCTTCTTATCCCATTTGCCTTTTCTCATGGCACTAATGGGAATCTTTTCTTTTCCCAAGGTAATCTAGTATAATAATTTACTTTATAATATATTCTTCCATATGGAATTTCCATGAGAAGTAGCAGGTATTGGTGTGAGAAGTAGAAGGTATTGGTGAGAAAATATTACTTGATTTAAACATTTTAAAGTATGCAATTAATATGGCCTTAAAAGAAAAAAGTATCTAAATAGAAATCATCCAAAAAAATGGCACTAAAAGCCAATTATGGATCTGAAAGTTATGTTTTTTTTTAAGAAAGGAGTAAAATGTAACCAAAATGTCACATGGTAGGTAGAAGTTGGCCCACATAGTGATGGATGTACAATGAAGTGCTAAGTAAAAAAATAATTTTTCTCTGACTTTGTTTATAAACTCATTCTTACAAATAAGTTACTTGAAGTGACTGTTTTTCCCATATAAAGTAAGAACCACTTTTGCAATAAACTACTTTATAATTAAAGTTGTATATAAAAATGATTTTAAAAAGGAATTAAAAATACTTTATAGTATTTCACTTTTATAAATTAAGTAAAATTCATTGTACAATAACATTATGTCAAAATTTAGGGTTGTATGAACTTTTTTCAAAAGATAATTTAATTAAAAAGAAAAAAGAAAAAAACTATGGACCTCTTATTAAATAGAGTAACTTTTAACCAAGCGAGTTAATCAAAAATATATACCAAATGTATTTTTTTCGAAGTGTGTGTTTACCCCGAAAACCCTTGTTTTGCCTACAAAAAAACTTTCAAATCATTGCACATAAGAACGAACCAAAAAAAAAAAAAAAAACTTCACAATAATGGAGTTAAATCTTGATTAGCTTGTTTAGAAAATACAAGTTTTTCCTATTCTTTTATTTGTTGAACTCACATATAAAATAAAGCAAAGAGTATAGAGAAAAAAAAAACATTTTCTACTATGTACTTAATTTGTCAAGATTACACAAAACACATGGTAAAGAGCATAAACAAATCAAAAAAATAACAACCATGGATATAAATAGTAAAACTGAAATATTAACTACAAAAGAGTTTAAAAAGTGTAATGAAAATTTATACCTTCAAATTTGGAAAGAAATTTGTATGTTGAGCAAACAAAAACATTTTTAAATCAAAAGAAAAATGTTTCTATTTAAAAGCAATACATTTGATGCAATGGAATGGTTTGCACAACCTAATTGCATATGAAATAACAAAATTTTAAAATGTTTGGAGGCATATCATAACACATGTTGAAGATCATGATCAACAACAGGGATGGGTCTTTAAATGAGCTATGATGTCATCTTTGATCAAATAAAATATTTCTACACAAAATGAAAACCTTAAGCTAAGACGCAAACTACTAGATTAAATATCAATACACTAATGTCTTTATTGGGCTAAAACCATCAAAGAGGGAACAATCCATGACCTTAAACCATCATGGCGAAAGAAGAATATATGCACGAGACTTTCTCACCATTAATCTTTAGTAAATGATCCTTCGTGCTCTTTAAATAGAGTTCATGGACTAATTGATTGCTAACTTGTGGATTAACATAGTAATTAGTATTAAGGAGAATATGAGTCATCGGATCACTTTATATCTAGAAAATATTGTGATTTCTCAAATTATATAACTACAAATGCCTAGTAAAGAAACACATTTTTACATAAAAACACATTAAACCAAGTTGATTGTTTTTTTTTTGTTTGCTAGTGTGTCCATGACTTGTATAACTAGTCTGTGGTCTAGGAAAATGTGACCCAAGGGCATGTGTCATCAAAATCACTGTGGGATCTCACCCGACCCATGACACACCAATCTTAACATGGTTGGATTTTTTTGGTGTCTCCTCTTGACTATCACAAGTTTCAAATGGGATCACACCCGACCCATGACACACCAATCTTAACATGGTTGGATTTTTTTGGTGTCTCCTCTTGACTATCACAAGTTTCAAACATTATCGGCCTTACAAAATGAAACCTTCAAAACTCAATCATGCCAATGAGATTTGATATAAAGACATAAAGAAAAAGACATAGAAGTAGGATTTTATCCACTTATGTGTTCACAGGCCACAATACCATTAATATGACTTCTCTAAGTGCAACCACAATATGAAGGTGTCTCCATAGACTCTAGAGTGAGTGGCCCTCACAAGAAAAACTCCTTGTTTTTCATTATTGGATCCAATCTCTTTGGTTTTTATTATAAAAGGACATGAGATGGGCTTTGATCCACTAGATAATGTAACCATTAGTATAATATATGCAACCATTATAATAATGACTCAAGGTGCAACCACACTTTTGATCAATGACTTAAAGTATTGAATATTGCCCAATGGTGAAAAACTACTCACTTTTCACTATTGAATCCAATCCCATTGAGCTAAATCTAAAAAAAGATAGATATCATAGATGAAGAGTAATCACATATACTTTGAACCTCAGCCTGATACAAACTCAGGAAAAACAGAATTATGTGCTTGGAAAAATTGTCTTATGACACCGAAAGGTTTTACCAAACTTGAATAGAAAAGATATAGTACAATTCAGGAAAAATGTGTTTTTAATCTTAAACTTGAAAATATGCATACACGTTTGTCCTTGCTCAAGCAGATACATTGTACATTCAAAATAAACATTGTGTTTTAAGCACAATATCTCATTAGTTTTGATTTGGCATTCATCGGTTGTTCTATTGAAGCATTGTTGAAGCTTGAAAAAAGGATTTGCTCTTCCTTCACAAGTCTGCAGATAATTGCACATTCAACTAACACATGTTATATCATAATCAAGAAAATCAACCAGAGATCAGTTCACCAACCAGGTATTAATCCATGATAAAAAAAATTATGTAACTGTACAAAATAAACACAATTGTTGGAAATTGTACTCTGTTGGACCTAAAAACTCACTCAAGTTTGGAATCAAATGCAATTCCAAGCATGCACAGAAAACTCCATTGTAGAAAATGACATTGACAAACAAAATTATTCAAGCTTGAATTAATGAAATATGTGGTTGTAAATTTCATTAAGATGCCATGAGTTTTCCACTTGTAAAATTGCATAGAAACTCGTCCTTTTGTCTGGTTTTCAAGCACTGGTTATTTTTATATTTAATAGAGCTTTGTTGTGCCTCTTTCATGAATGCCATGTTCATTTTCAACCCTCGTTCGTTCTCAACCTTCAAACATTTCTACATTTTCTCGATGCCCATTCACTTGCACAATGGGTTTCAACATTGTTTATGGCCACTGTGAGAGAGTTTCATGGCTGCCAGCGCTTTGCGTTCACTATACCTGTAAATAAAATAAAAGCAAGAGAACCAAACTCAAATCTAAGGAATAAAAATGAAGAGAAAAACATTATTTTTAGTCATGTTTTTAATTGTAGATTTTGGGAATATTTTGAAATTATTATGTTTTTAAATGGGAATATTCTGAAATTATTATGCTCTTCAATAATAAAATCAGTTTGGGAGATGTATTAGGTTGATGAAACACTCAGAGAAAAAATTAACATGGAGCCTTTCTGTCTTTAAATAAACTACAACTAGGAGAGATCCATCTTAAATAAGGATCTAATATGAGCCTAGAGGGATCTAATTTCTTCTAGTGCAAATTTAATATTTTGTATAGTTTTTTAATTATTTATTTTTAATTTTAAAAAATTTATCTGAATTGAACACAATATGAACAAAAATTCAATTTTGATGACTTCCTGACAAAGTTACACATCACACTGGACAATAGAATGAACCTCTCTACTCAACAAAAAAAAGCCATAAATAAAATCATGAATTATCATAAACCTAAAACAATTAACTTTAAGGAACCACCAAACCACCCTAACCTGATGAACACTGTCCTCCAAACTAGTGTTCGATGGAAATAACCTGATGAACACTATGCTCAACGCTTAGTGTTCGATGGAAATAAGGCAAATCGCTCCCTTGCAGGCTGCATGACTTCCCAGGCAAGTGATTTGCTAACACACACTTCAAATTGTTGTGCATATGTTGAGCAAACCTTTCATGCAAGCTAAATCCCTTTCAGATCCTCCATTATTGGGCTGGGTGCGTTGGAACACTTTAGATCGTTTAACATGAGATCATGAAACTCGCCATGCAAGCAAAATCCCTCTCACCAACATTGCATTGAGAAGCCTTGGCAAGATACAACTTTTGTGAATGCAGTGAATAAACAGCAGTCAGCGATGAATGCTTTCTTGTCTTTGTTGCTGACCTGGACATGTAATGCACTCCATGGCTCACTTGGTTTGCCTGTATTCTTCCCCAAATGAACAATTTTGCTTGTGGGATGACCTCTGCAAGTTTGTTTGTTTAACATTGGATAAAATCTGAAAAAAAAATTATGTGGTGTACTGTACCAGTTAGATACTAGTTATGAACAACATATAGTATGAGGAACTAAGGTAGATAAAAGCATTACAGACAAGCATGTTAAAGACAGAGGGCATGTTATAGACAGAGGATAGAACCCAAGTGGGAAGAAAAACAACGCAGTTGTTTATAATGAGACTTTTTGAAAGTTTCTCCGGTGGGTTTTTCCGGTCAAAATCCGGCAGCAATTTATTGGAATCGCAAGTTTGATAGCTAGTTTCTGCACAATCAAAGAGTCCCAGGGGTTTTTCAGGGTGTTGAATCCAAATATGCAGTTAAAGAACCATTTTAACTGCTAAAAATCAAGATTTAACCTCAATTTCTTCCGCCGGATTCCATCACAAGAATCTCCAAAAAATCGCATTATAGACAATTCCAAAAACAACCCGCTTGACTTACACTTTCCCCCTGTTATGTTTTACCCTCCGAGGCTTGTTCGAGACAAATCAGTTGCTTCACAAGCCTCCAAGGCTTTGAGATGGGCAATTTAAGCTTGGAGGAGTGAAACGTTACCCAGGGAATTTAGTAAAATGAACCTGAAAAGCATTTTGAAGATAAAATTGCTGAGTTTGACTCTATTATTGTGACAGACATGCGTTTCATAGCTTTACCGGACCACTGACACCCACGGGCACCTCCCTGGGCTCCGGTAAACCTGTGCTTGGGATCTTTTGAACGAGGCGTTGAACACTGACATGGCAAAAACGAGAGAATCCTGGTGTCAACGCATTGAAAATATCACTAAAACCAGGCTGGAGATTCATTAAAAAAATAATTGGGGGTTCTGCAAAATCCCCTGGGTTTTAATCAAGATAGAGTCATAACTGTTTGTTAATTCACTAAAACAAGGTTCAGGATTGACTTAAAATATAATTAGGGGCTCTGCAAAATCCTTTGGGTTTTTAGTCAATCTTTGCCGATTGGTATGATTTCAAAATGGGTTTTAGTCGAGATTGACGCATAACGGTTTGCTAATTCATTACAACTAGGTTCGGGATTTATTAAAAAATCAATGCGGGGTCCTGCAAAATCCGTTGGGTTTCGGTCAAGATCGAGCCATAACTCTGCTGATTGATTTTCAAATTGTAAACTGCCACCTGTAATAGACACACTAATATTTCCAATCCGTTGGGTTTCAGTCAAGATCGAGCCATAACTCTGATGATTGATTTTGAAATTGTTACCTGCCCCACACACTAATATTTCCAACAAGGTTGGATACCTTGTACCAATATCAAAATTATACATTTCATAACGAGGTTATTTGATAAATGGATAGGAATTCGTTAAATCAGGTTTATTTGTATTTGTGCAAGTTGAAAATCATTGGATATGTTGCATCTGATAATTTTATTTAAAAATAAAATTGGGTCAGTGTTAGATCTAAGACTTTTGTGATTTATAATATAGATATTAGTGTTTTCTATTTCCAATTAATTATATCGTTAGGATTTGGTTTAATGTTTAGAATCAATTAATGTGGTTCATCCTCACGACAAGGATGAACCACATTAATTGGTTTGAGGAAGATAACAAGAATGAACCACATTAGTTGGTTCTCGACCAAATCCTAACTATGCGATGAATACGAAAGACTAATATCTATAAAATTGGTATAGTTATATAAAATTAGAACTATACACAAAAGATTACCATGAATTTGGATAAGGATAAGAATGACACCCACAAATTGAAAATAATCTAAATATATTAAATAGTTGGTAATAGTTATAAGTATCAATCACTTATTTTATTATCTATTTTATCATTTTAATTTATTATACTCACTTACCTACAGGATCATATACTTAAATTTCTCAACTGCGAAATAAATAAAAACATGAAAACTATTAATTATAATTTTAATATAAAGATATTATTTTAAAAAAATATTATACATAAAATAAATATTATACTTAATAAAACATGAAAAAGATCCTAAATTTGAATTAATTCTATTTTATAGAACAAATGTTTTGGATATAATCTAACTTTTAATTGCTTATAATAGTTTAAAATTTTAGAAGAAAATCCCTATTATCCCCTAATCTAATGAAATTAAATAAAATTCTAAAAAAATTAATTAAAAAATAAAAACTACTGACTTAATCACATTCCTACTAAAAATAATGAAAATATTTTAACTAGAATTATGTTAATAATGTTTATGCAATTAGGTCTTTTTGTTTGTTTTATATATTTACTTATTTATATATATGTGGTATTTATAAATATACATGAGATATAATACTTATGATTTCTTAAGATGCAAGATTGATTAATTGATATTTAATATCAACATTTAGTTTTTAAAATAAAAATCAATTTAGTTAATTTTATTTGAAACTTTAAAATAAATATAATATAATTAAGTAAGATGTGTGATTTGTCACATAGACCCAATACCTCATTCTCACCATATATAATGTTATGATGCCAATTATTAAATAGTAAAATGTTAACATGATTGAAAGGTTATTTATTATACCATTGCATTATTAGATGTATTTTTTAAGTTTTTAGGGCATATTTTTTAGTGATTTTTATTCAAAATTTAGTACATATTTGTTAAAATTACAAGTTTGAGCCATGAAATCTGCACAATCCAAGTGTTTTAGGGGCTTTCCAAGATGTTGAATCCATTTATGTAGTCCAAAATACATTTTAAACAACCAAATATCACAATATTGTCACACTTGTATCACCAAATTTTGGCCAAAAAAATAAAAACCTAGAATTATTAGATGATTCCCAAATTTAATACAACACATGTTATATCCTTGATTATCACATCTATGTATTATTTTTATGTGTAAATCTCTTATCAAACTTTCATGTAATCCGCTTACATGCCATATATCTAATCTCAAGATTCAATCTTAGTTTCTGTGAATAGCCTCAAAGCACAACTCTTCTACATAAGGCCCAAAAACTCATTAAATCTCCAAATGAAATAAACAATGACTTGCTCAAGAGTGTGGATGAAAATTTAAGCTAATATGCATAAGCAAAATTACCTTGATCCCAACATGTAGTATGTATAAATAATATTTCAACCAAATTTGTCAAAACAATCATTAATGAGTAAAAAAGGTCATGTCTATGCAAAAGGAAAATGTAGAACACACTTTAAAATCATAAACTTATATATACTCATTAATTGACAAAAGTTTTTTCATTATGTTAATTTGTCATTAAGATGACTAATAGATAGGATGAAACTAAGAGGTATTGAGAAGACAAAAGACATTTTTAAAGATGAAGATTATGTTACACCAAAAATTAAAAGTAATTGGGGCCTTAAAGTTTCCTGACTTTTGGTAGGTTGAGGCCTCAATATCGTTAAGCCTAAACAAATGCACACCACCACTTACACCCTTGAAAAGAGGGCAAGGAGATTAGAGTATTCATTCATTCTCTATTCCCACACCCATTTTGATGTTCATTGTAAGGGTTGCAATGACAGTGGAGGTGCATGTAGGTGTTTGTTCTGCATGCATATGCTAGAACTAACCCCAATGGTTAGGTTTACCATATAAACAAACACAAATTCCCTTAATAAAAAGCTTTGTTTCTCCCTCATTCCAATTGGTATCCCAAACTTCCTTTTATTGATGGACGTAACCAAAATACTTATATGAACCATGAGCTTTAATAATAGAAAATAAATCATAAACTTTAATTATAACAAATAAACTGGAGTGTAAAGAATATAAATGGAAACAGCACTAAAAAAACAAATCCATAGTCACATCCCTATCCCCAACCCAAACTTTAAAAAAATCACTAAATGATATTTTAAAAAAAAAACACTTTAATCCTAAAACATACTTATAAAAATCACCATTACACTGTGTACATAAAACCACATATATGCATTCAAACTCATTGATAACTACTTCGTAAATTTCCTAAAAAAATAAACAATAAAAGTAATTGAAAAAAAAAAATTCTCCAAAATTAATTTAAAAAGAAAAATTATGAATTTATACAGCATAATTGCTAAAAATATAAATTAGAAAATAAAGTTTTGAATTGACCCTATACAATTGCTATAATTGTAAGTTAGAAAGTTATTTATTTTGATATTATTATCAAAGTCTAAGTTGAATGTTTATGGATGTTTTATGCTTTTTTACTAAAATTGGATGAGGGTAAATTATTAGTGAATTTATTTTAAAAGTATTTTTTTAAATAAATGATTGAAAAAACCTCGAAAATACCTCATTATATATTAAATAAATTTTAACCCTATTTACAATTAAAACTCATAAACAGAATTCAAAAATATTTTAAATTACATTTTTATATTATTTTTATTTAAATATAAATATTAAAAAAACCAATCCCACAAAAAGTTATTATTACATCTTGATGAACTTTTTAAAATTAAACTCTATTAAATATTTTTTTTTAAATTCTAAATTATAAGATGTACAATAATATGAATTTGTTATATAAGATGGTGATTTTTAATAGTAATACTCATAAAGTGCCAATTTTTACTGTCATCACACTATTTCAACTCACATAGCAAGGTCTAGTCGGACAAAAAAACACCCAATATATAGTATATACTGAATGAAATAAAATTTCAACCACCTCCATTACATTCCAGGGTGATGTTCTTAGATATTCAGCAAAGTCTGTGAAACAAATTCTACATTTATCCTATGCACAGTATTTTAGGTGGAATGGAGGAATTTATTGCATTGTAATGATGGTGCCTTTGTTCTAAAAGTGTTGAACAAAGTTGATTTTTTAACTTAAATAAAGCCTTCGTAATTAAGGACCTTACATATGGCATCTAAATATGATTTTTATTTTGAAGCACATTGAAGGAATCTATGGAATTTGAAAAGGACGGTGGAGATGTTGACACCCTTTTAAATCCAAAGATTAAAATGATCATCCACAGAGAGGGGATGAACCTTCAGCAATCCGTTGGAATATTGCAAATATTATATGCATCAATCCTCATCAACGGTAGCGGTGGTTTTATGCTTTGACACGTCAGACCAGGTTCCATAAAGGGGCAGGTTTAACGGCGACTCATCTATGGTTTGCTGTTATAATTTGCCATATTTAGTAATAAGTTAGTAACAAATCGTTTAACATTGTAGATAGTTTTAAGTGGCCAGGATTTTTTTGATAAACACTGTAGCCACATCGAAATTTATCAAAAGAAAATTCAGAAAACTTTTCTAGGGTGTTTAATGAACACTCCACCTGTTATCAAAATCCAATCCATTTTTTATGTTAGCTAATATGGTATTTTACATCTCATCAAAATTTATTTCTAACCTTTTTTTTTCATCACTTTAGTTTTCACACTAGCTAACATTACTATCCACTTTGGGTTGGATGAACACTCTACCCATTATCAAAAATGTTCATACTGTTGATTCTCCGATCAATAATTCGAAAAAACTCTACCCATTATCAAGATCCATTTCAAGGTTTGTCTTTTCATCACCTTTTAAACATTGCTATCCACCTTGGGTTGGATGAACACACTACCCATTATCAATATCCATTTCAAGGTTTGTCTTTTCATCACCTTTTATTTTATTTTTCAGATTAACAGTTAGCTAACATTGCTATCTATTTAGCTAACAGTACTATTCACATTTTGATGAACACTCCACCCATTATCAAAATCTGTTCCAACACTGCTTTTTTTCACACTAGCAAACTTTGCTGGTGTTTTTAAATATCGAAAGTGGATGGCAGGAAGTTTCAGTACAAACATATTATTAGGTCACGGAAAGCTCCTTTTCAGCTATGAATTCCCTGCTGCGTGTTGGAATTGTTCCCATAATTATCAATCCTTTCAGCCCATAATGCCTGTTTTATCCCGGTGAGGATCCTATCTTTGGAATATGTACAGGCCTGAACAATACTCCATGACAACCGTCATTCATGCATTGGGACGAGATATTACTGCAGACATCAATCAAAAAACACAGGCCAGATATGTAACATCCGCCTCGGTCTGATTTTATGAGGCACGCTGGCCTACATACACCTAATTACACATCTTAAGCCTAAACAAAACTGACTCGTACGTAACAACCCACCATGCCTATCGTGCCCCTACTTCTTCTTCTGTATCAATGCCGGTACAAGTCAGCTTTCTCGTACTCAAAGAATCTCATTCTCAGTGGCAACCAAGAAGTCAGTCTGTCCTATCTACAATCCCAACCCAGTTCAGAAAAGACATGAACAGATCGGACCTCAGCCTCTTTCTTTCTTCAGCTTTTTCCAAGTTCTCCATTTTACAACATGTGAGATAAAACTGCATAACAGACTAAAGTAGAAAAGTTTGATTTCTGTCCTAGTAAAATGCAAAGATAGCATGAATGATAATTTGATACAGTGATATAGAAACTTGGGCGGAGTTTGATCACAAACTTTTTGTTTGTGAACTTGAAATTTCTATGCTCAGATTTGAAACTTTTGCAATATGAATTTCAACATAATAATTTGATACATTGATATAGAGACTTGGGTGGAGTTTCATCGGAAACTTTTTGTTCGTGAATTTGAAACTTCTATGATGAGATTTGAAACTTTTGCAATATGAATGATGTCTAAATGTGTTTTATAACATAGGATCTATGTGGCTCATTTATCCAGATGAATTATTGAGATTTCTGCGGTACCCAATCTATAGCATAGGATTTATATGGTTCCTTATCAGGATGAATTATTGAGATTTTTGAAATATGAATTTGAATAATTTTATTTTTTCTTTATTCTTTGTCCTAGTTTTGAACTGTGACTCATCATCAAGATGAATGTGGCTCAATGTTGAATCCATAATACTATGAGGGCTGTCTGGTATTTGAAATTTTTTAATGCAGAGTTTTGTGAAATGTGGGTGCGGGCATCCAGGGAACGAATGCTAGTATAGCTGGAAATTGGATTTAGGCTTGTTGATGATGCGGACAGTGCAGCAGGGATTTCTATGTACATTTATGATGTATTATTATCATTACAAAAAGCAAATAACCACCTTGTACAGCCACAGGTATCTCGTTCACACAGATTGTACAATTGGAAAGTATGAATTCGGGCGTCTTTTTGTTGAAATAGTGTACTAATATCTGTGCTGAATTAACTGAGTCATTGAACAGAAAGGCAATGCAGACCTCGCTATAATACAAATAAATGTACAAATTGTACCAAGTGATGGCGCTTGTGTCATGCAATTTCCATCTCTGAATTAAAATCTTTTCGTTCTCAAGTTGGGGGATTCGTCTACAGAATGCAATCACCACATTTTCAGAAAAAGAACAGAAAATAATTGCTATATATCCCTTTTTTTTTTGGGTCATGAGAAGTATTATTGTATTGACAATGCAAGCTGTGTCAGACTGTTAATCACGATCACTTCAAAAGAGAAATGTGATGATATATATATCCAGTACACATATTGATTTGATGAAATATTTTGTTTTTCCATATCGATACTTGGAATTATTACTGGACTGTAATATACACAGGCAGCAGCAACAGAAGCAGAAGCAGAAGTGTTGTTTTCATCACCACTTGGGGACAAAATCTGTAAATGATGATGATGGTGCTGATCTTTTTTGTTTCTCCATATTGATTTTTTTCCTGTACACAAATATTTTCCATTGCCAATGGCAGTAACCGACCCAGCTCCCTCTCTCTCTCTTTTAAACGCCTCTTCAGACAACATCAATGCAGTCGTCAAACAACAAGTTTGAATAATAAATGACCCCATGAAATAAACCCTAGATGGTAATAAATTACTTCATGTTGTCCCTACTCCCAGAAAATCAATGAAACCTGCATTAGGTTTCTTGAACTCATTCGCCGCTTCAGTAGTTGATGAGTTATCAGCATAAGAAACCTCCACAGCAGATAACTGATCGGAGGCACTAGAATCTGAGTACCCATACTGCACAACCTCCTGCTGATGACCAAGGCTAAAATTTGTATTGACAACTGAAGATCTCTTGGAACTTGCAAAAGCACCTTGCAATAAACTCACTGCGGCACAGGAATCAGTTGTCAGCTGGCTGTGGGAAGATGATTCTCCTTCCATCTGTGAGACCAATATGTGATAATTGTCCACATTGCTGCCTAACACATCCACAGCCTTATTATAGTTGTTATTGATGTTCATCTCCCTGGACCCTGAACAACCACCATGTCCATTAGAATCTAGTGGCAGAAAGAACCTTGATAAAATAGACTATCAACACTAGAAACAAAAGAAAAAACAATATCTTGGCAGCAGCACAAAAATGCAAGCCCAAAAACAGAATTTTCATACATTAAACCAACCAAAACCGCATCTGATACATAAAAAACAACCTAAAATATGGTTTGTGCCCATGGAAACTACCCTCCTGGTTTCTGAAGGGCCAACCCTAAAGACCCAAATTTGTTTTTGGGCTTACCTTCAAAGAAAATCCTGGATTGAACTCCATCCAAGCTGCTCATGTAACTTTTCTGCTGCTGCTGCTGATGCTGCTGCTGCTGCTGGTGGTGACGAGCAATGGAAGCTGCACTGATTCTCTGTTGCAATCTATCCAAATTTCCACACCGTTCATCATTATCAACCCTAGAAGCACCAAAAACTGTAACACATGATGAGTTCTCTCCCAGAATCTGGCTCTTACATACAGATCCTCTTCTGAAAATTACATCATGGGCAGATTTGAGAGAGCTATATTTATCCACCCACATGTTGCAGCTGCTGCTGCCCATCCTCGTTTCATCATCAGTGCAGGCACGTTTCTCTCTTCTATGCACTTGAGGCAATTTCCTTCTCCCAAAAGCACTGGATTGCTCTCTGTATCTCCTGGCCATGATAACATGCCAGTGGTTCTTCACAGCGTTATCAGTTCTCCCAGGAAATAAGCGAGCAATCATGGCCCATTTATTCCCATATAAACGATGGGCTGCCAGTAGCTTCTCCTCATCTTCTTCACTGAACGGCCTTCGGTTGATTCTTGGGTCCAACTGATTAAACCACCGAAGCCTGCAGCTCTTTCCTGCAACACAACAACGAAAAAAAATTACTTGCATGTTAAAATAAAACCACAATGGCGGTCTAAACCCAAACCCAGGGCAGATAACAAAACCACAATGGCTATCTACACCCAAACCCAGGGCACATAACAAACCCAAACAGTATCTAAACAGTATCTGATCGTGTTGATATAAGTTTCTGGATAAGTTTACTGATGTCTGGATATAGGATATAGGACATCAGTAAACAACTCCAAACAATACCTGATCTTGTTGATATAAGTTTTTGGATATAGACCGGTTGGAGTTTACTGATGTCACCAGGCATAAATAAACTCACACAACATATATCCAAAAACTTGTATCACTATTGCTAAAGGCCGTGGACTCACAAAAATTACCTGATCTTCCTTCAAGCTTCTCTGCTATCAGGTTCCAGTTCTGAGGCCCATACTGTGACACCAATTCTTTAAGCTTGGCGTCCTCAGCAGGCCTCCAATGGCCTCTGGCACAAAGCCTAGATTGCACCCCATCTACAGAATTTTCAACTTCTTCATTTGAATCCCCCAGGTTCCCCATGTTGTTATTATCACTTGAAACCTTTGCACTGTGATGCCCAGAGCTGCTCTCCATGGACCCCATTTGGATTGTCCAGCTCTTTGGATCACAAGGTTTTGTTACAGCAGTGTAGGCATTCGTGGTACTATCATTCATCAACATGGTTTCTTCGTTTGCAGACTCACTTTCCACTCCAGGCTGCATGAATCCACTGTTGCCCACTACCAGAAATTGCCTGCTTTCTGCTGAAATTCTCGTATTTTGCATCATGGGATTATTCAAACGATTCTCGGGCCTAATCCAATTTCTGCTCGGTCCGTCTTTCTGCGTATGGCACATGTTTTCAACTCTCGATTGGAAAATGGACCCGGCCTCTCTTCAAGCTCTACTTGCTTGCTCAGGCCCAATGTCTATTCTCCCTCCTCCTCTCTCTGCTCACTCATCCCTTTAATTTATTGAAACCGTATACATTCTCATTACTATGACTCTAAAGCGCATTAGCTCCATAATCTTTTTTAACGTATTTAACCCCTTCAACATCAAACTAATCGCTCTGGAACACGGACCACTTCCCCGCCCCTCTCTCTCTAATAATATACGTTCGATTTTTTATTTACCAAATCATCCGGCTTCTTCAGGACTTGCTGGCCGGAGGGTTTCTATTAATCATCAATCAAAACAAACAAGCGACCAACTTTTTGCTGTTTAGTTAATTTTACTTTCATAGTTGGTAGTAGGTGTAGAGGCTATGAAAACAGTCTACGTTTTAAAATCTTAATAGGCAGTGATCTGTTTGTTTTTTCATTATGGATTATCTTATTGTCGTATCACATAATACAAAATTTATTATTATAAATAGGAATGAGAATTTTTGGAAACTAGTAATTTTTAAATATATATTATCAGTATTACATTAGATACAATTATTTAATTAGTCTAGATCTATCTTAACTCTTATACAATTATTTAATTAGTCTAGATCTACAATTATTTAATTAGCCTAGAGTTATCTTAACTCGGGATCTATCAAAAGCTTAAAGAAATCAAATCTTTCAACATGCAAACTTTTTTTTGACTGAAAAGAGATTTGATCCCTTTTGGTGCTTTATGAATCAGAGTTAAGATGGATCTAGACTAGTTTAATTTCTATATAAATAAAGTTCAGTCTTCCCCACTTTAAACAAACTATATTCCACATGAATACCATGGGTCAATATCATGGGTTCTCATAAACCTAGAGTTCAAAAACACCAAGTCAAATTTGTCTTAACTACTTAACAAAAATTAATAAAAATAAAG